>JAWNPP010000133.1:0-167401 GCA_035047445.1 Drosophila siamana | reverse complement strand
GTTCTTAACCGAAAAAATTAAAAAATTCTATATACCATTTTTTTCGTTTTTTCTCCAAAAAATTGGAAAAATGCCCAACATTTGAAAAAATTCAATATCCCATATTTTTCGTTATTTTTTTCAAAAAAATTGGAAAAATGCCCAAAAATTGCTTGTATTTTTGTTTTAGGTTTTTCCTTAATAATATACAAATTTTTACGTTTTTCACTAACCAAAATGTGAATTTTCATGTTTTTAACCAAAAAAATGAAAAAATTCAATTTAGCATTTTTTTGCGTTTTTTCTCCAAAAAATTAGAAAAATGCCCAACATTTTTTCTTTGTTTTTTTTTTAAGTTTTTCCCCCCAAAAATACAAATATTTTACGTTTTTCACAAACCAAAATGCGAATTTTCATGTTTTTGACCAAAAAAATGAAAAAATTCAATATACCATTTTTTTGCGTTTTTTCTCCAAAAAATTGGAAAAATGCACAACATTTTTTTTTTGTTTTTTTTTTAAGTTTTTCCCCCAAAAAATACAAATTTTTTACGTTTTTCACAAACCAAAATGCGAATTTTCATGTTTTTAACCGAAAAAAATTAAAAAATTCTATATACCATTTTTTTCGTTTTTTCTCCAAAAAATTGGAAAAATGCCCAACATTTGAAAAAATTCAATATCCCATATTTTTCGTTATTTTTTTCAAAAAAATTGGAAAAATGCCCAAAAATTGCTTGTTTTTTTGTTTTACGTTTTTCCTTAATAATATACAAATTTTTACGTTTTTCACAAACCAAAATGCGAATTTTCATGTTTTTAACCGAAAAAATGAAAAAATTCAATTTAGCATTTTTTTGCGTTTTTTCTCCAAAAAATTGGAAAAATGCCCAACATTTTTTTTTGTTTTTTTTTTTAGTTTTTCCCCCCAAAAATACAAATATTTTTCGTTTTTCACAAAACAAAATGGGAATTTTCATGTTTTTAACCAAAAAAATGAAAAAATTCAATATACCATTTTTTCGCGTTTTTTCTTTTGTTTTACGTTTTTCCCCGAGAAAAATAAAATTTTTTACTTTTTTCACAAACCAAAATGCGAATTTTCATGTTTTTAACCGAAAAAAAAAAAAAAAATTTTTTTTTTTCTCAAAAAATTGGAAAAATGCCCAAAATTTTTTTTTTGTTTTTTTTTAAGTGTTTCCCCAATAAAATACCAACTTTTACGTTTTTCACAAACTAGAATGCAAATTTTCATGTATTTCCCCAAAAAAATGAAAAAATTCAATATCCCATATTTTTCGATATTTTTCTGCAAAAAATTGGAAAAATGGCGAAATTTTTTTTTTTTTTGTTTTACGTTTTCTCCAAAAAAATACAAATGTTTACGTTTTTCACAACCCAGAATGCAAATTTTCATGTATTTCCCCAAAAAAATGAAAAAATTCAATATCCCATATTATTCGTTATTTTTTTCAAAAAAATTGGAAAAATGCCCAAAAACTGCTTGTTTTTTTGTTTATTTACGTTTTTCCCCAAAAAAAACAACATAAAATATTTTTCGTTTTTCACAAACCAAAATGCGAATTTTCATGTTTTTAACCGAAAAAATTAAAAAATTCTATATACCATTTTTTTCGTTTTTTCTCCAAAAAATTGGAAAAATGCCCAACATTTGAAAAAATTCAATATCCCATATTTTTCGTTATTTTTTTCAAAAAAATTGGAAAAATGCCCAAAAATTGCTTGTTTTTTTGTTTTACGTTTTTCCTTAATAATATACAAATTTTTACGTTTTTTACTAACCAAAATGTGAATTTTCATGTTTTTAACCGAAAAAATGAAAAAATTCAATTTAGCATTTTTTTGCGTTTTTTCTCCAAAAAATTGGAAAAATGCCCAAAATTTTTTTTTTGTTTTTTTTTTAGTTTTTCCCCCCAAAAATACAAATATTTTACGTTTTTCACAAACCAAAATGGGAAATTTTCATGTTTTTAACCAAAAAAATGAAAAAATTCAATATACCATTTTTTCGCGTTTTTTCTCCAAAAAAATGGAAAAATGCCCAACATTTTTATTTGTTTTTTTTAAGTTTTTCCCCCCAAAAATATATATTTTTACGTTTTTCACAAACCAAAATGTGAATTTTCATGTTCTTAACCGAAAAAATTAAAAAATTCTATATACCATTTTTTTCGTTTTTTCTCCAAAAAATTGGAAAAATGCCCAAAATTTTGTTTTTTTTTGTTTTACGTTTTTCCCTAAAAAAATAAAAATTTTTACTTTTTTCACAAACCAAAATGCAAATTTTCATGTTTTTGACCAAAAAAATGAAAAAATTCAATATCCCATATTTTTCGATATTTTTCTGCAAAAAATTGGAAAAATGGCGAAATTTTTTGTTTTTTTGTTTTACGTTTTCTCCAAAAAAATACAAATGTTTACGTTTTTCACAACCCAGAATGCAAATTTTCATGTATTTCCCCAAAAAAATGAAAAAATTCAATATCCCATATTATTCGTTATTTTTTTCAAAAAAAATTGGAAAAATGCCCAAAAACTGCTTGTTTTTTTGTTTATTTACGTTTTTCCCCAAAAAAACAACATAAAATATTTTTCGTTTTTCACAAACCAAAATGCGAATTTTCATGTTTTTAACCGAAAAAATGAAAAAATTCAATATACCATTTTTTGCGTTTTTTCTCTAAAAAATGGAAAAATGCCCAAAATTTTTTTTTTTTGTTTTACGTTTTTCCAAAAAAAAAATAAAAATTTTTACTTTTTTCACAAACCAAAATGAGAATTTTCATGTTTTTAACCAAAAAAATTCAATATTCCATTTTTTTGCGTTTTTTCTCCAAAAAATTGGAAAAATGTCCAACATTTTTTCTTTGTTTTTTTTATGTTTTTCCCCCCAAAAATACAAATTTTTACGTTTTTCACAAACCAAAATGTGAATTTTCATGTTTTTAACCAAAAAAGTGAAAAAATTCAATTTACCATTTTTTGCGTTTTTTCTCCAAAAAATTGGAAAAATGCCCAAAATTTTGTTTTCTTTTGTTTTACGTTTTTCCCCGAGAAAAATAAAAAATTTTACTTTTTTCACAAACCAAAATGCGAATTTTCATGTTTTTAACCGAAAAAATTAAAAAATTCTATATACCATTTTTTTCGTTTTTTCTCCAAAAAATTGGAAAAATGCCCAACATTTGAAAAAATTCAATATCCCATATTTTTCGTTATTTTTTTCAAAAAAAATTGCTTGTATTTTTGTTTTAGGTTTTTCCTTAATAATATACAAATTTTTACGTTTTTCACTAACCAAAATGTGAATTTTCATGTTTTTAACCAAAAAAATGAAAAAATTCAATTTAGCATTTTTTTGCGTTTTTTCTCCAAAAAATTAGAAAAATGCCCAACATTTTTTCTTTGTTTTTTTTTTAAGTTTTTCCCCCCAAAAATACAAATATTTTTCGTTTTTCACAAAACACAATGGGAATTTTCATGTTTTTAACCAAAAAAATGAAAAAATTCAATATACCATTTTTTCGCGTTTTTTCTTTTGTTTTACGTTTTTCCCCGAGAAAAATAAAAATTTTTACTTTTTTCACAAACCAAAATGCGAATTTTCATGTTTTTAACCGAAAAAATGAAAAAATTCAATATACCATTTTTTGCGTTTTTTCTCCAAAAAATTGGAAAAATGCCCAAAATTTTGTTTTCTTTTGTTTCACGTTTTTCCCCGAGAAAAATAAAAAATTTTACTTTTTTCACAAACCAAAATGCGAATTTTCATGTTTTTAACCGAAAAAATTAAAAAATTCTATATACCATTTTTTTCGTTTTTTCTCCAAAAAATTGGAAAAATGCCCAAAATTTTGTTTTCTTTTGTTTTACGTTTTTCCCCGAGAAAAATAAAAAATTTTACTTTTTTCACAAACCAAAATGCGAATTTTCATGTTTTTAACCGAAAAAATTAAAAAATTCTATATACCATTTTTTTCGTTTTTTCTCCAAAAAATTGGAAAAATGCCCAAAATTTTGTTTTCTTATGTTTTAAGTTTTTCCAAAAAAAAATAAAAATTTTTACTTTTTTCACAAACCAAAATGAGAATTTTCATGTTTTTAACCAAAAAAATTCAATATTCCATTTTTTTGCGTTTTTTCTCCAAAAAATTGGAAAAATGCCCATTTTTTCTTTGTTTTTTTTACGTTTTTCCCCAAAAAAATAAAAATTTTTACTTTTTTCACAAACCAAAATGCGAATTTTCATGTTTTTAACCGAAAAAATGAAAAAATTCAATATACCATTTTTTGCGTTTTTTCTCTAAAAAATGGAAAAATGCCCAAAATTTTGTTTTCTTTTGTTTTACGTTTTTCCAAAAAAAAATAAAAATTTTTACTTTTTTCACAAACCAAAATGAGAATTTTCATGTTTTTAACCAAAAAAATTCAATATTCCATTTTTTTTGCGTTTTTTCTCCAAAAAATTGGAAAAATGTCCAACATTTTTTCTTTGTTTTTTTTTAAGTTTTTCCCCCCAAAAATACAAATTTTTACGTTTTTCACAAACCAAAATGTGAATTTTCATGTTTTTAACCAAAAAAGTGAAAAAATTCAATTTAGCATTTTTTGCGTTTTTTCTCCAAAAAATTGGAAAAATGCCCAAAATTTTGTTTTCTTTTGTTTCACGTTTTTCCCCGAGAAAAATAAAAAATTTTACTTTTTTCACAAACCAAAATGCGAATTTTCATGTTTTTAACCGAAAAAATTAAAAAATTCTATATACCATTTTTTTGGTTTTTTCTCCAAAAAATTGGAAAAATGCCCAACATTTGAAAAAATTCAATATCCCATATTTTTCGTTATTTTTTTCAAAAAAATTGGAAAAATGCCCAAAAATTGCTTGTTTTTTTGTTTTACGTTTTTCCTTAATAATATACAAATTTTTACGTTTTTCACTAACCAAAATGTGAATTTTCATGTTTTTAACCAAAAAAATGAAAAAATTCAATTTAGCATTTTTTTGCGTTTTTTCTCCAAAAAATTAGAAAAATGCCCAACATTTTTTCTTTGTTTTTTTTTAAGTTTTTCCCCCCAAAAATACAAATATTTTACGTTTTTCACAAACCAAAATGCGAATTTTCATGTTTTTGACCAAAAAAATGAAAAAATTCAATATACCATTTTTTTCGTTTTTTCTCCAAAAAATTGGAAAAATGCCCAAAATTTTTTTTTGTTTTTTTTTAAGTTTTTCCCCAATAAAATACCAACTTTTACGTTTTTCACAAACTAAAATGCAAATTTTCATGTATTTCCCCAAAAAAATGAAAAAATTCAATATCCCATATTTTTCGATATTTTTCTGCAAAAAATTGGAAAAATGGCGAAATTTTTTTTTTTTTTACGTTTTCTCCAAAAAAATACAAATGTTTACGTTTTTCACAACCCAGAATGCAAATTTTCATGTATTTCCCCAAAAAAATGAAAAAATTCAATATCCCATATTATTCGTTATTTTTTTCAAAAAAATTGGAAAAATGCCCAAAAACTGCTTGTTTTTTTGTTTATTTACGTTTTTCCCCAAAAAAAACAACATAAAATATTTTTCGTTTTTCACAAACCAAAATGCGAATTTTCATGTTTTTAACCGAAAAAATTAAAAAATTCTATATACCATTTTTTTCGTTTTTTCTCCAAAAAATTGGAAAAATGCCCAACATTTGAAAAAATTCAATATCCCATATTTTTCGTTATTTTTTTCAAAAAAATTGGAAAAATGCCCAAAAATTGCTTGTTTTTTTGTTTTACGTTTTTCCTTAATAATATACAAATTTTTACGTTTTTCACTAACCAAAATGTGAATTTTCATGTTTTTAACCGAAAAAATGAAAAAATTCAATTTAGCATTTTTTTGCGTTTTTTCTCCAAAAAATTGGAAAAATGCCCAAAATTTTTTTTTTGTTTTTTTTTTAGTTTTTCCCCCACAAATACAAATATTTTACGTTTTTCACAAACCAAAATGGGAAATTTTCATGTTTTTAACCAAAAAAATGAAAAAATTCAATATACCATTTTTTCGCGTTTTTTCTCAAAAAAAAATGGAAAAATGCCCAACATTTTTATTTGTTTTTTTTAAGTTTTTCCCCCCAAAAATATAAATTTTTACGTTTTTCACAAACCAAAATGCGAATTTTCATGTTTTTAACCGAAAAAATTAAAAAATTCAATATACCATTTTTTTCGTTTTTTCTCCAAAAAATTGGAAAAATGCCCAAAATTTTGTTTTTTTTTGTTTTACGTTTTTCCCTAAAAAAATAAAAATTTTTACTTTTTTCACAAACCAAAATGCAAATTTTCATGTTTTTGACCAAAAAAATGAAAAAATTCAATATCCCATATTTTTCGATATTTTTCTGCAAAAAATTGGAAAAATGGCGAAATTTTTTGTTTTTTTGTTTTACGTTTTCTCCAAAAAAATACAAATGTTTACGTTTTTCACAACCCAGAATGCAAATTTTCATGTATTTCCCCAAAAAAATGAAAAAATTCAATATCCCATATTATTCGTTATTTTTTTCAAAAAAATTGGAAAAATGCCCAAAAACTGCTTGTTTTTTTGTTTATTTACGTTTTTCCCCAAAAAAACAACATAAAATATTTTTCGTTTTTCACAAACCAAAATGCGAATTTTCATGTTTTTAACCGAAAAAATGAAAAAATTCAATATACCATTTTTTGCGTTTTTTCTCTAAAAAATGGAAAAATGCCCAAAATTTTTTTTTTTTTGTTTTACGTTTTTCCAAAAAAAAATAAAAATTTTTACTTTTTTCACAAACCAAAATGAGAATTTTCATGTTTTTAACCAAAAAAATTCAATATTCCATTTTTTTGCGTTTTTTCTCCAAAAAATTGGAAAAATGCCCAAAATTTTTTCTTTGTTTTTTTTTACGTTTTTCCCCAAAAAAATAAAAATTTTTACGTTTTTCACAAACCAAAATGCGAATTTTCATGTTTTTAACCGAAAAAATGAAAAAATTCAATATACCATTTTTTGCGTTTTTTCTCCAAAAAATGGAAAAATGCCCAAAATTTTTTTTTTTTGTTTTACGTTTTTCCAAAAAAAAATAAAAATTTTTACTTTTTTCACAAACCAAAATGCGAATTTTCATGTTTTTAACCGAAAAAATTAAAAAATTCTATATACCATTTTTTTCGTTTTTTCTCCAAAAAATTGGAAAAATGCCCAACATTTGAAAAAATTCAATATCCCATATTTTTCGTTATTTTTTTCAAAAAAATTGGAAAAATGCCCAAAAATTGCTTGTATTTTTGTTTTACGTTTTTCCTTAATAATATACAAATTTTTACGTTTTTCACTAACCAAAATGTGAATTTTCATGTTTTTAACCAAAAAAATGAAAAAATTCAATTTAGCATTTTTTTGCGTTTTTTCTCCAAAAAATTAGAAAAATGCCCAACATTTTTTCTTTGTTTTTTTTTAAGTTTTTCCCCCCAAAAATACAAATATTTTTCGTTTTTCACAAAACACAATGGGAATTTTCATGTTTTTAACCAAAAAAATGAAAAATATCAATATACCATTTTTTCGCATTTTTTCTTTTGTTTTACGTTTTTCCCCGAGAAAAATAAAAATTTTTACTTTTTTCACAAACCAAAATGCGAATTTTCATGTTTTTAACCGAAAAAATGAAAAAATTCAATATACCATTTTTTGCGTTTTTTCTCCAAAAAATTGGAAAAATGCCCAAAATTTTGTTTTCTTTTGTTTTACGTTTTTCCCCCAGAAAAATAAAAAATTTTACGTTTTTCACAAACCAAAATGCGAATTTTCATGTTTTTAACCGAAAAAATTAAAAAATTCTATATACCATTTTTTTCGTTTTTTCTCCAAAAAATTGGAAAAATGCCCAAAATTTTGTTTTCTTTTGTTTTACGTTTTTCCCCGAGAAAAATAAAAAATTTTACTTTTTTCACAAACCAAAATGCGAATTTTCATGTTTTTAACCGAAAAAATTAAAAAATTCAATATACCATTTTTTTCGTTTTTTCTCCAAAAAATTGGAAAAATGCCCAAAATTTTGTTTTCTTATGTTTTAAGTTTTTCCAAAAAAAAATAAAAATTTTTACTTTTTTCACAAACCAAAATGAGAATTTTCATGTTTTTAACCAAAAAAAATTCAATATTCCATTTTTTTGCGTTTTTTCTCCAAAAAATTGGAAAAATGCCCATTTTTTCTTTGTTTTTTTTACGTTTTTCCCCAAAAAAATAAAAATTTTTACTTTTTTCACAAACCAAAATGCGAATTTTCATGTTTTTAACCGAAAAAATGAAAAAATTCAATATACCATTTTTTGCGTTTTTTCTCTAAAAAATGGAAAAATGCCCAAAATTTTGTTTTCTTTTGTTTTACGTTTTTCCAAAAAAAAATAAAAATTTTTACTTTTTTCACAAACCAAAATGAGAATTTTCATGTTTTTAACCAAAAAAATTCAATATTCCATTTTTTTGCGTTTTTTCTCCAAAAAATTGGAAAAATGTCCAACATTTTTTCTTTGTTTTTTTTTAAGTTTTTCCCCCCAAAAATACAAATTTTTACGTTTTTCACAAACCAAAATGTGAATTTTCATGTTTTTAACCAAAAAAATGAAAAAATTCAATTTACCATTTTTTGCGTTTTTTCTCCAAAAAATTGGAAAAATGCCCAAAATTTTGTTTTCTTTTGTTTTACGTTTTTCCCCGAGAAAAATAAAAAATTTTACTTTTTTCACAAACCAAAATGCGAATTTTCATGTTTTTAACCGAAAAAATTAAAAAATTCTATATACCATTTTTTTCGTTTTTTCTCCAAAAAATTGGAAAAATGCCCAACATTTGAAAAAATTCAATATCCCATATTTTTCGTTATTTTTTTCAAAAAAATTGGAAAAATGCCCAAAAATTGCTTGTTTTTTTGTTTTACGTTTTTCCTTAATAATATACAAATTTTTACGTTTTTCACTAACCAAAATGTGAATTTTCATGTTTTTAACCAAAAAAATGAAAAAATTCAATTTAGCATTTTTTTGCGTTTTTTCTCCAAAAAATTAGAAAAATGCCCAACATTTTTTCTTTGTTTTTTTTTTAAGTTTTTCCTCCCAAAAATACAAATATTTTACGTTTTTCACAAACCAAAATGCGAATTTTCATGTTTTTGACCGAAAAAATTAAAAAATTCTATATACCATTTTTTTCGTTTTTTCTCCAAAAAATTGGAAAAATGCCCAAAATTTTTTTTTGTTTTTTTTTTAAGTTTTTCCCCAATAAAATACCAACTTTTACGTTTTTCACAAACTAGAATGCAAATTTTCATGTATTTCCCCAAAAAAATGAAAAAATTCAATATCCCATATTATTCGTTATTTTTTTCAAAAAAATTGGAAAAATGCCCAAAAACTGCTTGTTTTTTTGTTTATTTACGGTTTTCCCCAAAAAAAACAACATAAAATATTTTTCGTTTTTCACAAACCAAAATGCGAATTTTCATGTTTTTAACCGAAAAAAATTAAAAAATTCTATATACCATTTTTTTCGTTTTTTCTCCAAAAAATTGGAAAAATGCCCAACATTTGAAAAAATTCAATATCCCATATTTTTCGTTATTTTTTTAAAAAAAATTGGAAAAATGCCCAAAAATTGCTTGTTTTTTTGTTTTACGTTTTTCCTTAATAATATACAAATTTTTACGTTTTTCACTAACCAAAATGTGAATTTTCATGTTTTTAACCAAAAAAATGAAAAAATTCAATTTAGCATTTTTTTGCGTTTTTTCTCCAAAAAAATAGAAAAATGCCCAACATTTTTTTTTTAAGTTTTTCCCCCCATAAATACAAATATTTTACGTTTTTCACAAACCAAAATGCGAATTTTCATGTTTTTGACCAAAAAAATGAAAAAATTCAATATTCCATTTTTTTGCGTTTTTTCTCCAAAAAATTGGAAAAATGCACAACATTTTTTCTTTGTTTTTTTTTTAAGTTTTTCCCCCCAAAAATACAAATTTTTACGTTTTTCACAAACCAAAATGTGAATTTTCATGTTCTTAACCGAAAAAATTAAAAAATTCTATATACCATTTTTTTCGTTTTTTCTCCAAAAAATTGGAAAAATGCCCAACATTTGAAAAAATTCAATATCCCATATTTTTCGTTATTTTTTTCAAAAAAATTGGAAAAATGCCCAAAAATTGCTTGTATTTTTGTTTTAGGTTTTTCCTTAATAATATACAAATTTTTACGTTTTTCACTAACCAAAATGTGAATTTTCATGTTTTTAACCAAAAAAATGAAAAAATTCAATTTAGCATTTTTTTGCGTTTTTTCTCCAAAAAAATAGAAAAATGCCCAACATTTTTTTTTGTTTTTTTTTAAGTTTTTCCCCCCAAAAATACAAATATTTTACGTTTTTCACAAACCAAAATGCGAATTTTCATGTTTTTGACCAAAAAAATTAAAAAATTCTATATACCATTTTTTTCGTTTTTTTCTCCAAAAAATTGGAAAAATGCCCAAAATTTTTTTTTTGTTTTTTTTTAAGTTTTTCCCCAATAAAATACCAACTTTTACGTTTTTCACAAACTAGAATGCAAATTTTCATGTATTTCCCCAAAAAAATGAAAAAATTCAATATCCCATATTATTCGTTATTTTTTTCAAAAAAATTGGAAAAATGCCCAAAAACTGCTTGTTTGTTTGTTTATTTACGTTTTTCCCCAAAAAAAACAACATAAAATATTTTTCGTTTTTCACAAACCAAAATGCGAATTTTCATGTTTTTAACCGAAAAAATTAAAAAATTCTATATACCATTTTTTTCGTTTTTTCTCCAAAAAATTGGAAAAATGCCCAACATTTGAAAAAATTCAATATCCCATATTTTTCGTTATTTTTTTCAAAAAAATTGGAAAAATGCCCAAAAATTGCTTGTTTTTTTGTTTTACGTTTTTCCTTAATAATATACAAATTTTTACGTTTTTTACTAACCAAAATGTGAATTTTCATGTTTTTAACCGAAAAAATGAAAAAATTCAATTTAGCATTTTTTTGCGTTTTTTCTCCAAAAAATTGGAAAAATGCCCAAAATTTTTTTTTGTTTTTTTTTTTAGTTTTTCCCCCCAAAAATACAAATATTTTTCGTTTTTCACAAAACAAAATGGGAATTTTCATGTTTTTAACCAAAAAAATGAAAAAATTCAATATACCATTTTTTCGCGTTTTTTCTTTTGTTTTACGTTTTTCCCCGAGAAAAATAAAATTTTTTACTTTTTTCACAAACCAAAATGCGAATTTTCATGTTTTTAACCGAAAAAATTAAAAAATTCTATATACCATTTTTTTCGTTTTTTCTCCAAAAAATTGGAAAAATGCCCAAAATTTTTTTTTTGTTTTTTTTTTAAGTGTTTCCCCAATAAAATACCAATTTTTACGTTTTTCACAAACTAGAATGCAAATTTTCATGTATTTCCCCAAAAAAATGAAAAAATTCAATATCCCATATTTTTCGATATTTTTCTGCAAAAAATTGGAAAAATGGCGAAATTTTTTTTTTTTTTGTTTTACGTTTTCTCCAAAAAAATACAAATGTTTACGTTTTTCACAACCCAGAATGCAAATTTTCATGTATTTCCCCAAAAAAATGAAAAAATTCAATATCCCATATTATTCGTTATTTTTTTCAAAAAAATTGGAAAAATGCCCAAAAACTGCTTGTTTTTTTGTTTATTTACGTTTTTCCCCAAAAAAACAACATAAAATATTTTTCGTTTTTCACAAACCAAAATGCGAATTTTCATGTTTTTAACCGAAAAAATGAAAAAATTCAATATACCATTTTTTGCGTTTTTTCTCTAAAAAATGGAAAAATGCCCAAAATTTTGTTTTCTTTTGTTTTACGTTTTTCCAAAAAAAAATAAAAATTTTTACTTTTTTCACAAACCAAAATGAGAATTTTCATGTTTTTAACCAAAAAAATTCAATATTCCATTTTTTTGCGTTTTTTCTCCAAAAAATTGGAAAAATGTCCAACATTTTTTCTTTGTTTTTTTTTATGTTTTTCCCCCCAAAAATACAAATTTTTACGTTTTTCACAAACCAAAATGTGAATTTTCATGTTTTTAACCAAAAAAGTGAAAAAATTCAATTTAGCATTTTTTGCGTTTTTTCTCCAAAAAATTGGAAAAATGCCCAAAATTTTGTTTTCTTTTGTTTTACGTTTTTCCCCGAGAAAAATAAAAAATTTTACTTTTTTCACAAACCAAAATGCGAATTTTCATGTTTTTAACCGAAAAAATTAAAAAATTCAATATACCATTTTTTTTCGTTTTTTCTCCAAAAAATTGGAAAAATGCACAACATTTTTTCTTTGTTTTTTTTTTAAGTTTTTCCCCCCAAAAATACAAATTTTTACGTTTTTCACAAACCAAAATGCGAATTTTCATGTTCTTAACCGAAAAAATTAAAAAATTCTATATACCATTTTTTTCGTTTTTTCTCCAAAAAATTGGAAAAATGCCCAACATTTGAAAAAATTCAATATCCCATATTTTTCGTTATTTTTTTCAAAAAAATTGGAAAAATGCCCAAAAATTGCTTGTATTTTTGTTTTACGTTTTTCCTTAATAATATACAAATTTTTACGTTTTTCACAAACCAAAATGTGAATTTTCATGTTTTTAACCAAAAAAATGAAAAAATTCAATTTAGCATTTTTTTGCGTTTTTTCTCCAAAAAATTGGAAAAATGCCCAACATTTTGTTTTCTTTTGTTTTACGTTTTTCCCCCAGAAAAATAAAAAAATTTTACTTTTTTCACAAACCAAAATGCGAATTTTCATGTTTTTAACCGAAAAAATTAAAAAATTCAATATACCATTTTTTTCGTTTTTTCTCCAAAAAATTGGAAAAATGCACAACATTTTTTCTTTGTTTTTTTTTTAAGTTTTTCCCCCCAAAAATACAAATTTTTACGTTTTTCACAAACCAAAATGCGAATTTTCATGTTTTTAACCGAAAAAATTAAAAAATTCTATATACCATTTTTTTCGTTTTTTCTCCAAAAAATTGGAAAAATGCCCAACATTTGAAAAAATTCAATATCCCATATTTTTCGTTATTTTTTTCAAAAAAATTGGAAAAATGCCCAAAATTTTGTTTTCTTTTGTTTTACGTTTTTCCCCAAAAAAAATAAAAATTTTTACTTTTTTCACAAACCAAAATGCGAATTTTCATGTTTTTAACCAAAAAAATGAAAAAATTCAATATACCATTTTTTTGCGTTTTTTCTCCAAAAAATTGGAAAAATGCCCAAAATTTTGTTTTCTTTTGTTTTACGTTTTTCCAAAAAAAAAATAAAAATTTTTACTTTTTTCACAAACCAAAATGCGAATTTTCATGTTTTTAACCAAAAAAATGAAAAAATTCAATATTCCATTTTTTGCGTTTTTTCTCCAAAAAATTGGAAAAATGTCCAACATTTTTTCTTTGTTTTTTTTTATGTTTTTCCCCAATAAAATAGCAACTTTTACGTTTTTCACAACCTAGAATGCAAATTTTCATGTATTTCCCCATAAAAATGAAAAAATTCAATATCCCATATTTTTCGTTATTTTTTTCAAAAAAATTGGAAAAATGCCCAAAAACTGCTTGTTTTTTTGTTTATTTACGTTTTTCCCCAAAAAAACAACATAAAATATTTTTCATTTTTCACAAACCAAAATGCGAATTTTCATGTTTTTAACCGAAAAAATTAAAAAATTCTATATACCATTTTTTTCGTTTTTTCTCCAAAAAATTGGAAAAATGCCCAACATTTGAAAAAATTCAATATCCCATATTTTTCGTTATTTTTTTCAAAAAAATTGGAAAAATGCCCAAAAATTGCTTGTTTTTTTGTTTTACGTTTTTCCTTAATAATATACAAATATTTTACGTTTTTCACAAACCAAAATGGGAATTTTCATGTTTTTAACCAAAAAAATGAAAAAATTCAATATACCATTTTTTCGCGTTTTTTCTCCAAAAAAATGGAAAAATGCCCAACATTTTTTTTTGTTTTTTTTTAAGTTTTTCCCCCCAAAAATATATATTTTTACGTTTTTCAAAAACCAAAATGCGAATTTTCATGTTTTTGACCAAAAAATTGAAAAAATTCAATATACCATTTTTTTGCGTTTTTTCTCCAAAAAATTGGAAAAATGCCCAAAATTTTGTTTTCTTTTGTTTTACGTTTTTCCCCAAAAAAATAAAAATTTTTACTTTTTTCACAAACCAAAATGCGAATTTTCATGTTTTTAACCAAAAAAATGAAAAAATTCAATATACCATTTTTTGCGTTTTTTCTCCAAAAAATTGGAAAAATGCCCAAAATTTTGTTTTCTTTTGTTTTACGTTTTTCCAAAAAAAAATAAAAATTTTTACTTTTTTCACAAACCAAAATGCGAATTTTCATGTTTTTAACCAAAAAAATGAAAAAATTCAATATTCCATTTTTTGCGTTTTTTCTCCAAAAAATTGGAAAAATGTCCAACATTTTTTCTTTGTTTTTTTTTATGTTTTTCCCCATTAAAATAGCAACTTTTACGTTATTCACAACCTAGAATGCAAATTTTCATGTATTTCCCCATAAAAATGAAAAAATTCCATATCCCATATTTTTCGTTATTTTTTTCAAAAAAATTGGAAAAATGCCCAAAAATTGCTTGTGTTTTTGTTTTACGTTTTTCCTTAATAATATACAAATTTTTACGTTTTTTACTAACCAAAATGTGAATTTTCATGTTTTTAACCGAAAAAATGAAAAAATTCAATTTAGCATTTTTTTGCGTTTTTTCTCCAAAAAATTGGAAAAATGCCCAACAATTTTTTTTGTTTTTTTTTTTAGTTTTTCCCCCCAAAAATACAAATATTTTACGTTTTTCACAAACCAAAATGGGAATTTTCATGTTTTTAACCAAAAAATTGAAAAAATTCAATATACCATTTTTTTGCGTTTTTTCTCCAAAAAATTGGAAAAATGCCCAACATTTTGTTTTCTTTTGTTTTACGTTTTTCCCCAAAAAAATAAAAATTTTTACTTTTTTCACAAACCAAAATGCGAATTTTCATGTTTTTAACCAAAAAAATGAAAAAATTCAATATACCATTTTTAGAGTTTTTTCTCCAAAAAATTGGAAAAATGCCCAAAATTTTGTTTTCTTTTGTTTTACGTTTTTCAAAAAAAAAATAAAAATTTTTACTTTTTTCACAAACCAAAATGCAAATTTTCATGTTTTTAACCAAAAAAATGAAAAAATTCAATATTCCATTTTTTGCGTTTTTTCTCCAAAAAATTGGAAAAATGTCCAACATTTTTTCTTTGTTTTTTTTTTATGTTTTTCCCCAATAAAATAGCAACTTTTACGTTTTTCACAACCTAGAATGCAAATTTTCATGTATTTTCCCATAAAAATGAAAAAATTCAATATCCCATATTTTTCGTTATTTTTTTCAAAAAAATTGGAAAAATGCCCAAAAATTGCTTGTTTTTTTGTTTTACGTTTTTCCTTAATAATATACAAATTTTTACGTTTTTTACTAACCAAAATGTGAATTTTCATGTTTTTAACCGAAAAAAATGAAAAAATTCAATTTAGCAGTTTTTTTAGTTTTTCCCCCCAAAAATACAAATATTTTTCGTTTTTCACAAAACAAAATGGGAATTTTCATGTTTTTAACCAAAAAAATGAAAAAATTCAATATACCATTTTTTGTGTTTTTTCTCCAAAAAATTGGAAAAATGTCCAACATTTTTTCTTTGTTTTTTTTTATGTTTTTCCCCCCAAAAATACAAATTTTTACGTTTTTCACAAACCAAAATGTGAATTTTCATGTTTTTAACCAAAAAAGTGAAAAAATTCCATTTAGCATTTTTTGCGTTTTTTCTCCAAAAAATTGGAAAAATGCCCAAAATTTTGTTTTCTTTTGTTTTACGTTTTTCCAAAAAAAAATAAAAATTTTTACTTTTTTCACAAACCAAAATGCGAATTTTCATGTTTTTAACCGAAAAAATTAAAAAATTCAATATACCATTTTTTTCGTTTTTTCTCCAAAAAATTGGAAAAATGCACAACATTTTTTCTTTGTTTTTTTTTAAGTTTTTCCCCCAAAAATACAAATTTTTACGTTTTTCACAAACCAAAATGCGAATTTTCATGTTCTTAACCGAAAAAATTAAAAAATTCTATATACCATTTTTTTCGTTTTTTCTCCAAAAAATTGGAAAAATGCCCAACATTTGAAAAAATTCAATATCCCATATTTTTCGTTATTTTTTTCAAAAAAATTGGAAAAATGCCCAAAAATTGCTTGTATTTTTGTTTTACGTTTTTCCTTAATAATATACAAATTTTTACGTTTTTCACTAACCAAAATGCGAATTTTCATGTTTTTAACCAAAAAAATGAAAAAATTCAATTTATCATTTTTTTGCGTTTTTTCTCCAAAAAATTAGAAAAATGCCCAAAATTTTTTTTTGTTTTTTTTTTAGTTTTTCCCCCCAAAAATACAAATTTTTTCGTTTTTCACAAACCAAAATGTGAATTTTCATGTTCTTAACCAAAAAAATGAAAAAATTCAATATACCATTTTTTGCGTTTTTTCTCTAAAAAATGGAAAAATGCCCAAAATTTTGTTTTCTTTTGTTTTACGTTTTTCCAAAAAAAAATAAAAATTTTTACTTTTTTCACAAACCAAAATGAGAATTTTCATGTTTTTAACCAAAAAAATTCAATATTCCATTTTTTTGCGTTTTTTCTCCAAAAAATTGGAAAAATGTCCAACATTTTTTCTTTGTTTTTTTTTATGTTTTTCCCCCCAAAAATACAAATTTTTACGTTTTTCACAAACCAAAATGTGAATTTTCATGTTTTTAACCAAAAAAGTGAAAAAATTCCATTTAGCATTTTTTGCGTTTTTTCTCCAAAAAATTGGAAAAATGCCCAAAATTTTGTTTTCTTTTGTTTTACGTTTTTCCCCGAGAAAAATAAAAAATTTTACTTTTTTCACAAACCAAAATGCGAATTTTCATGTTTTTAACCGAAAAAATTAAAAAATTCTATATACCATTTTTTTCGTTTTTTCTCCAAAAAAATGGAAAAATGCACAACATTTTTTCTTTGTTTTTTTTTTAAGTTTTTCCCCCCAAAAATACAAATTTTTACGTTTTTCACAAACCAAAATGCGAATTTTCATGTTTTTAACCGAAAAAATTAAAAAATTCTATATACCATTTTTTTCGTTTTTTCTCCAAAAAATTGGAAAAATGCCCAACATTTGAAAAAATTTAATATCCCATATTTTTCGTTATTTTTTTCAAAAAAATTGGAAAAATGCCCAAAATTTTGTTTTCTTTTGTTTTACGTTTTTCCAAAAAAAAATAAAAATTTTTACTTTTTTCACAAACCAAAATGCAAATTTTCATGTTTTTGACCAAAAAAATGAAAAAATTCAATATACCATTTTTTGCGTTTTTTCTCCAAAAAATTGGAAAAATGCCCAAAATTTTTTTTTTGTTTTTTTTTTTAAGTTTTTCCCTAATAAAATACCAACTTTTATGTTTTTCACAAACTAGAATGCAAATTTGCATGTATTTCCCCAAAAAAATGAAAAAATTCAATATCCCATATTTTTCGATATTTTTCTGCAAAAAATTGGAAAAATGGCGAAATTTTTTTTTTTTGTTTAACGTTTTCTCCAAAAAAATACAAATGTTTACGTTTTTCACAACCCAGAATGCAAATTTTCATGTATTTCCCCATAAAAATGAAAAAATTCAATATCCCATATTATTCGTTATTTTTTTCAAAAAAATTGGAAAAATGCCCAAAAACTGCTTGTTTTTTTGTTTATTTACGTTTTTCCCCAAAAAAAACAACATAAAATATTTTTCGTTTTTCACAAACCAAAATGCGAATTTTCATGTTTTTAACCGAAAAAATTAAAAAATTCTATATACCATTTTTTTCGTTTTTTCTCCAAAAAATTGGAAAAATGCCCAACATTTGAAAAAATTCAATATCCCATATTTTTCGATATTTTTTTCAAAAAAATTGGAAAAATGCCCAAAAATTGCTTGTTTTTTTGTTTTACGTTTTTCCTTAATAATATACAAATATTTTACGTTTTTCACAAACCAAAATGGGAATTTTTATGTTTTTAACCAAAAAAATGAAAAAATTCAATATATCATTTTTTCGCGTTTTTTCTCCAAAAAAATGGAAAAATGCCCAACATTTTTATTTGTTTTTTTTAAGTTTTTCCCCCCAAAAATATATATTTTTACGTTTTTCAAAAACCAAAATGCGAATTTTCATGTTTTTGACCAAAAAATTGAAAAAATTCAATATACCATTTTTTTGCGTTTTTTCTCCAAAAAATTGGAAAAATGCCCAAAATTTTGTTTTCTTTTGTTTTACGTTTTTCCCCAAAAAAATAAAAATTTTTACTTTTTTCACAAACCAAAATGCGAATTTTCATGTTTCTAACCAAAAAAATGATAAAATTCAATATACCATTTTTTGCGTTTTTTCTCCAAAAAATTGGAAAAATGCCCAAAATTTTGTTTTCTTTTGTTTTACGTTTTTCCAAAAAAATATAAAAATTTTTACTTTTTTCACAAACCAAAATGCGAATTTTCATGTTTTTAACCAAAAAAGTGAAAAAATTCAATATTCCATTTTTTGCGTTTTTTCTCCAAAAAATTGGAAAAATGTCCAACATTTTTTCTTTGTTTTTTTTTTATGTTTTTCCCCATTAAAATAGCAACTTTTACGTTTTTCACAACCTAGAATGCAAATTTTCATGTATTTCCCCATAAAAATGAAAAAATTCCATATTCCCCCCAAAAATACAAATATTTTACGTTTTTCACAAACCAAAATGGGAATTTTCATGTTTTTAACCAAAAAAATGAAAAAATTCAATATACCATTTTTTCGCGTTTTTTCTCCAAAAAAATGGAAAAATGCCCAACATTTTTATTTGTTTTTTTTAAGTTTTTCCCCCCAAAAATATATATTTTTACGTTTTTCACAAACCAAAATGCGAATTTTCATGTTTTTGACCAAAAAATTGAAAAAATTCAATATACCATTTTTTTGCGTTTTTTCTCCAAAAAATTGGAAAAATGCCCAACATTTTGTTTTCTTTTGTTTTACGTTTTTCCCCAAAAAAATAAAAATTTTTACTTTTTTCACAAACCAAAATGCGAATTTTCATGTTTTTAACCAAAAAAATGAAAAAATTCAATATACCATTTTTTGAGTTTTTTCTCCAAAAAATTGGAAAAATGCCCAAAATTTTGTTTTCTTTTGTTTTACGTTTTTCCAAAAAAAAATAAAAATTTTTACTTTTTTCACAAACCAAAATGCAAATTTTCATGTTTTTAACCAAAAAAATGAAAAAATTCAATATTCCATTTTTTGCGTTTTTTCTCCAAAAAATTGGAAAAATGTCCAACATTTTTTCTTTGTTTTTTTTTATGTTTTTCCCCAATAAAATAGCAACTTTTACGTTTTTCACAACCTAGAATGCAAATTTTCATGTATTTCCCCATAAAAATGAAAAATTCAATATCCCATATTTTTCGTTATTTTTTCAAAAAAATTGGAAAAATGCCCAAAAATTGCTTGTTTTTTTGTTTTACGTTTTTCCTTAATAATATACAAATTTTTACGTTTTTTACTAACCAAAATGTGAATTTTCATGTTTTTAACCGAAAAAATGAAAAAAATTCAATTTAGCATTTTTTTGCGTTTTTTCTCCAAAATATTGGAAAAATGCCCAAAATTTTTTTTTGTTTTTTTTTTTAGTTTTTCCCCCCAAAAATACAAATATTTTTCGTTTTTCACAAAACAAAATGGGAATTTTCATGTTTTTAACCAAAAAAATGAAAAAATTCAATATACCATTCTTTCGCGTTTTTTCTTTTGTTTTACGTTTTTCCCCGAGAAAAATAAAAACTTTTACGTTTTTCACAACCTAGAATGCAAATTTTCATGTATTTCCCCATAAAAATCAAAAAAAATTCAATATCCCATATTTTTCGTTATTTTTTTCAAAAAAATTGGAAAAATGCCAAAAAAAAATACAAATTTTTATGTTTTTTACTAACCAAAATGTGAATTTTCATGTTTTTAACCGAAAAAATGAAAAAATTCAATTTAGCATTTTTTTGCGTTTTTTCTCCAAAATATTGGAAAAATGCCCAAAATTTTTTTTTGTTTTTTTTTTTTTAGTTTTTCCCCCCAAAAATACAAATATTTTTCGTTTTTCACAAAACAAAATGGGAATTTTCATGTTTTTAACCAAAAAAATGAAAAAATTCAATATACCATTTTTTGTGTTTTTTCTCCAAAAAATTGGAAAAATGCCCAAAATTTTGTTTTCTTTTGTTTTACGTTTTTCCAAAAAAAAATAAAGATTTTTACTTTTTTCACAAACCAAAATTAGAATTTTCATGTTTTTAACCAAAAAAATTCAATATTCCATTTTTTTGCGTTTTTTCTCCAAAAAATTGGAAAAATGTCCAACATTTTTTCTTTGTTTTTTTTTAAGTTTTTCCCCCCAAAAATACAAATTTTTACGTTTTTCACAAACCAAAATGCGAATTTTCATGTTTTTGACCAAAAAAATGAAAAAATTCAATATTCCATTTTTTTTGCGTTTTTTCTCCAAAAAATTGGAAAAATGCACAACATTTTTTCTTTGTTTTTTTTTTTTAAGTTTTTCCTCCCAAAAATACAAATTTTTACGTTTTTCACAAACCAAAATGTGAATTTTCATGTTCTTAACCGAAAAAATTAAAAAATTCTATATACCATTTTTTTCGTTTTTTCTCCAAAAAATTGGAAAAATGCCCAACATTTGAAAAAATTCAATATCCCATATTTTTCGTTATTTTTTTCAAAAAAATTGGAAAAATGCCCAAAAATTGCTTGTTTTTTTGTTTTACGTTTTTCCTTAATAATATACAAATTTTTACGTTTTTTACTAACCAAAATGTGAATTTTCATGTTTTTAACCGAAAAAATGAAAAAATCCAATTTAGCATTTTTTTGCGTTTTTTCTCCAAAAAATTGGAAAAATGTCCAACATTTTTTCTTTGTTTTTTTTTAAGTTTTCCCCCCAAAAATACAAATTTTTACGTTTTTCACAAACCAAAATGTGAATTTTCATGTTCTTAACCAAAAAAATGAAAAAATTCAATATACCATTTTTTCGCGTTTTTTCACCAAAAAATTGGAAAAATGCCCATTTTTTCTTTGTTTTCTTTACGTTTTTCCCCAAAAAAATAAAAATTTTTACTTTTTTCACAAACCAAAATGCGAATTTTCATGTTTTTAACCGAAAAAATGAAAAAATTCAATATACCATTTTTTGCGTTTTTTCTCTAAAAAATGGAAAAATGCCCAAAATTTTGTTTTCTTTTGTTTTACGTTTTTCCCTGAGAAAAATGAAAATTTTTACTTTTTTCACAAACCAAAATGCGAATTTTCATGTTTTTAACCGAAAAAATTAAAAAATTCTATATACCATTTTTTTCGTTTTTTCTCCAAAAAAAATGGAAAAATGCCCAACATTTGAAAAAATTCAATATCCCATATTTTTCGTTATTTTTTGCAAAAAAATTGGAAAAATGCCCAAAAATTGCTTGTTTTTTTGTTTTACGTTTTTCCTTAATAATATACAAATTTTTACGTTTTTCACTAACCAAAATGTGAATTTTCATGTTTTTAACCAAAAAAATGAAAAAATTCAATTTAGCATTTTTTTGCGTTTTTTCTCCAAAAAAATAGAAAAATGCCCAACATTTTTTTTTGTTTTTTTTTAAGTTTTTCCCCCCATAAATACAAATATTTTACGTTTTTCACAAACCAAAATGCGAATTTTCATGTTTTTGACCAAAAAAATGAAAAAATTCAATATTCCATTTTTTTGCGTTTTTTCTCAAAAAAATTGGAAAAATGCACAACATTTTTTCTTTGTTTTTTTTTTTTAAGTTTTTCCTCCCAAAAATACAAATTTTTACGTTTTTCACAAACCAAAATGTGAATTTTCATGTTCTTAACCGAAAAAATTAAAAAATTCTATATACCATTTTTTTCGTTTTTTCTCCAAAAAATTGGAAAAATGCCCAACATTTGAAAAAATTCAATATCCCATATTTTTCGTTATTTTTTTCAAAAAAATTGGAAAAATGCCCAAAAATTGCTTGTATTTTTGTTTTAGGTTTTTCCTTAATAATATACAAATTTTTACGTTTTTCACTAACCAAAATGTGAATTTTCATGTTTTTAACCAAAAAAATGAAAAAATTCAATTTAGCATTTTTTTGCGTTTTTTCTCCAAAAAATTAGAAAAATGCCCAAAATTTTTTTTTTGTTTTTTTTTAAGTTTTTCCCCAATAAATACCAACTTTTACGTTTTTCACAAACTAGAATGCAAATTTTCATGTATTTCCCCAAAAAAATGAAAAAATTCAATATCCCATTTTTTCGCGTTTTTTCTTTTGTTTTACGTTTTTCCCCGAGAAAAATAAAAATTTTTACTTTTTTCACAAACCAAAATGGGAATTTTCATGTTTTTAACCAAAAAAATGAAAAAATCCAATATACAATTTTTTCGCGTTTTTTCTCCAAAAATATGGAAAAATGCCCAACATTTTTATTTGTTTTTTTTAAGTTTTTCCCCCCAAAAATATATATTTTACGTTTTTCACAAACCAAAATGCGAATTATTTTTTCCTTAATAATATACAAATTTTTACGTTTTTCACTAACCAAAATGTGAATTTTCATGTTTTTAACCAAAAAAATGAAAAAAAATTCAATATACCATTTTTTCGCATTTTTTCTCAAAAAAAAAGGAAAAATGCCCAACATTTTTATTTGTTTTTTTTAAGTTTTTCCCCCCAAAAATATATATTTTTACGTTTTTCACAAACCAAAATGCGAATTTTCATGTTTTTGACCAAAAAAATGAAAAAATTCAATATACCATTTTTTCGCGTTTTTTCTCCAAAAAAATGGAAAAATGCCCAACATTTTTATTTGTTTTTTTTTTAAGTTTTTCCCCCCAAAAATATATATTTTTACGTTTTTCACAAACCAAAATGCGAATTTTCATGTTTTTGACCAAAAAATTGAAAAAATTCGATATTCCATTTTTTGCGTTTTTTCTCCAAAAAATTGGAAAAATGCTCAAAATAATTTTTTTGATTTTTTTTAAGTTTTTCCCCCCAAAAATATATTTTTTTACGTTTTTCACAAACCAAAATGGGAATTACCATTTTTTCTTTGTTTTTTTTACGTTTTTCCCCAAAAAAATAAAATTTTTTACTTTTTTCACAAACCAAAATGCGAATTTTCATGTTTTTAACCAAAAAAATGAAAAAATTCAATATACCATTTATTGCGTTTTTTCTCTAAAAAATGGAAAAATGCCCAAATTTTTTTTTTATTTTGTTTTACGTTTTTCCAAAAAAAAATAAAATTTTTTACTTTTTTCACAAACCAAAATGAGAATTTTCATGTTTTTAACCAAAAAAATTCAATATTCCATTTTTTTGCGTTTTTTCTCCAAAAAATTGGAAAAATGTCCAACATTTTTTCTTTGTTTTTTTTTAAGTTTTTCCCCCAAAAATACAAATTTTTACGTTTTTCACAAACCAAAATGCGAATTTTCATGTTTTTGACCAAAAAAATGAAAAAATTCAATATTCCATTTTTTTTGCGTTTTTTCTCCAAAAAATTGGAAAAATGCACAACATTTTTTCTTTGTTTTTTTTTTTTAAGTTTTTCCTCCCAAAAATACAAATTTTTACGTTTTTCACAAACCAAAATGTGAATTTTCATGTTCTTAACCGAAAAAATTAAAAAATTCTATATACCATTTTTTTCGTTTTTTCTCCAAAAAATTGGAAAAATGCCCAACATTTGAAAAAATTCAATATCCCATATTTTTCGTTATTTTTTTCAAAAAAATTGGAAAAATGCCCAAAAATTGCTTGTTTTTTTGTTTTACGTTTTTCCTTAATAATATACAAATTTTTACGTTTTTTACTAACCAAAATGTGAATTTTCATGTTTTTAACCGAAAAAATGAAAAAATCCAATTTAGCATTTTTTTGCGTTTTTTCTCCAAAAAATTGGAAAAATGCGCAAAATTTTTTTTTTTGTTTTTTTTTTTTAGTTTTTACCCCCAAAAATACAAATATTTTACTTTTTTCATAAACCAAAATGGGAATTTTCATGTTTTTAACCAAAAAAATGAAAAAATTCAATATACCATTTTTTGCGTTTTTTCTCAAAAAAAAATGGAAAAATGCCCAAAATTTTGTTTTCTTTTGTTTTACGTTTTTCCAAAAAAAAATAAAAATTTTTACTTTTTTCACAAACCAAAATGCGAATTTTCATGTTTTTAACCAAAAAAATGAAAAAATTCAATGTTTCGTTTTTTGCGTTTTTTCTCCAAAAAATTGGAAAAATGCTCAAAATAATTTTTTTGCTTTTTTTTAAGTTTTTCCCCCAAAAATAAAAATTTTTACGTTTTTTCACAAACCAAAATGTGAATTTTCATGTTCTTATTTTTTCTTTGTTTTTTTTAAGTTTTTCCCCCCAAAAATATATATTTTTACGTTTTTCACAAACCAAAATGCGAATTTTCATGTTTTTGACCAAAGAAATAAAAAAATTCAGTATACTAGTTTTTTCTCCAAAAAATTGGAAAAATGCCCAAAATTTTGTTTTTTTGTTTTTTTTTTTTTAGTTTTTACCCCCAAAAATACAAATATTTTACTTTTTTCACAAAATAAAATGGGAATTTTCATGTTTTTAACCAAAAAAAATGAAAAAATTCAATATACCATTTTTTGCGTTTTTTCTCCAAAAAATTGGAAAAATGTCCAACATTTTTTCTTTGTTTTTTTTTAAGTTTTTCCCCCCAAAAATACAAATTTTTACGTTTTTCACAAACCAAAATGTGAATTTTCATGTTCTTAACCAAAAAAATGAAAAAATTCAATATACCATTTTTTTGCGTTTGTTCTCCAAAAAATTGGAAAAATGCCCAACATTTTTTCTTTGTTTTTTTTTTATGTTTTTCCCCAATAAAATAGCAACTTTTACGTTTTTCACAACCTAGAATGCAAATTTTCATGTATTTCCCCATAAAAATGAAAAAATTCAATATCCCATATTTTTCGTTATTTTTTTCAAAAAAATTGGAAAAATGCCCAAAAATTGCTTGTTTTTTTGTTTTACGTTTTTCCTTAATAATATACAAATTTTTACGTTTTTTACTAACCAAAATGTGAATTTTCATATTTTTAACCAAAAAAGTGAAAAAATTCAATTTAGCATTTTTTTGCGTTTTTTCTCCAAAAAATTGGAAAAATGCCCAACATTTTTTTTTTGTTTTTTTTTAGTTTTTCCCCCCAAAAATACAAATATTTTACGTTTTTCACAAACCAAAATGGGAATTTTCATGTTTTTAACCAAAAAAATGAAAAAATTCAATATACCATTTTTTCGTGTTTTTCTCAAAAAAATTGGAAAAATGCCCAACATTTTTTCTTTGTTTTTTTTAAATTTTTCCCCCCAACAATATATATTTTTACGTTTTTCACAAACCAAAATGCGAATTCTTTGAATGTTCCACACCCTGAGACAAAGTCCAATGGGGTATTGTGTAGAAATCCAAAAAGTATTTGTTAAGGTCTTAGAATGTTCCACACCATGAGACAAAGTCCAATGGGGGGGTATTGTGTCGAAAACAAAATAGTATATTTTTCACCACAACTTTAGTCAAAGTCTTAGAATGTTCCACACCCTGAGACAATGTCCGATGGGGGGGGTATTGTGTAGAAAACCAAAAAGTATATTTTTTACCACAACTTTAGTCAAATTCTTAGAATGTTCCACACCCTGAGACAATGTCCAATGTGGGGGTATTGTGTAGAAAACCAAAAAGTATATTTTTTACCACAACTTTAGTCAAATTCTTAGAATGTTCCACACCCTGAGACATTGTCCAATGGGGGGGTATTGTGTAGAAAACCAAAAAGTATTTGATAAGGTCTTAGAATGTTCCACACCCTGAGACAATGTCCAATGGGGGGGGGGGGGGGTTATTGTGTAGAAAACCAAAAAGTATTTGTTAAGGTCTTAGAATGTTCCACACCCTGAGACAAAGTCCAAGTGGGGGGTATTGTGTCGAATACAAAATAGTATATTTTTTACTACAACTTTAGTCAAAGTCTTAGAATGTTACACACCCTGAGACAATGTCCAATGGGCGGGTATTGTGTAGAAAACCAAAAAGTATTTGTTAGGGTCTTAGAATGTTCCACACCCTGAGACAAAGTCCAATGGGGGGGTAGTGTGTCGAAAACCAAATAGAATATGTTTTACCACAACTTTAGTCAAAGTCTTAGAATGTTCCACACCCTGAGACAAAAGTCGAATGGGGGGGTATTGTGTCGAAAACCAAAAAGTATTTGTTAAGGACTTAGAATGTTCCACACCATGAGACAAAGTCCAATGGGGGGGTATTGTGTCGAAAACAAAATAGTATATTTTTTCCACAACTTTAGTCAAAGTCTTAAAATGTTCCACACCCTGAGACAAAGTCCAATGGGGGGGTATTGTGTAGAAAACCAAAAAGTATTTGTTAAGGTCTTAGAATGTTCCACACCCTGTGACAAAGTCCAATGGGGGGGTATTGTGTCGAAAACCAAATAGTATAAGTTTTACCACAACTTTAGTCAAAGTCTTAGAATGTTCCGCACCCTGAGACAAAGTCCAAGGGGGGGGGGGGGGGGGGCGCATTGTGTCGAAAACAAAATAGTATATTTTTTACCACAACTTTAGTCAAAGTCTTAGAATGTTCCACACCCTGAGACAATGTCCAATGGGGGGGTATTGTGTAGAAAACCAAAAAGTATTTGTTAAGGTCTTAGAATGTTCCACACCCTGAGACAAAGTCCAAGGGGGGGTATTGTGTCGAAAACAAAATAGTATATTTTTTACCACAACTTTAGTCATATTCTTAGAATGTTCCACACCCTGAGACAATGTCCAATGGGGGGTATTGTGTCGAAAACCAAAAAGTATTTGTTAAGGACTTAGAATGTTCCACACCATGAGACAAAGTCCAATGGGGGTGTTGTGTAGAAATCCAAAAAGTATTTGTTAAGGTCTTAGAATGTTCCACACCCTGTGACAAAGTCCAATGGGGGGGGGTATTGTGTCAAAAACAAAATAGTATATTTTTTACCACAACTTTAGTCAAAGTCTTAGAATGTTTCACACCCTGAGACAATGTCCAATGGGGGGTATTGTGTAGAAAACCAAAAAGTATTTGTTAAGGTCTTAGAATGTTCCACACCCTGAGACAAAGACCAATGGGGGGGTATTGTGTCGAAAACAAAATAGTATATTTTTTACCACAACTTTAGTCAAAGTCTTAGAATGTTCCACACCCTGAGACAATGTCCAATGGGGGGGTATTGTGTCGAAAACCAAAAAGTATTTGTTAAGGACTTAGAATATTCCACACCATGAGACAAAGTCCAATGGGGGAGTAGTGTGTCGAAAACCAAATAGTATATGTTTTACCACAACTTTAGTCAAAGTCTTCCACACCCTGAGACAAAAGTCCAATGGGGGGGTATTGTGTCGAAAACCAAAAAGTATTTGTTAAGGACTTAGAATGTTCCACACCATGAGACAAAGTCCAATGGGGGGGTATTGTGTCGAAAACAAAATAGTATATTTTTTACCACAACTTTAGCCAAAGTCTTAGAATGTTCCACACCCTGAGACAATGTCCAATGGGGGGTATTGTGTCGAAAACCAAAAAGTATTTGTTAAGGACTTAGAATGTTCCACACCATGAGACAAAGTCCAATGGGGGGGTGTTGTGTAGAAATCCAAAAAGTATTTGTTAAGGTCTTAGAATGTTCCACACCCTGTGACAAAGTCCAATGGGGGGGGTATTGTGTCGAAAACAAAATAGTATATTTTTTACCACAACTTTAGTCAAAGTCTTAGAATGTTCCACACCATGAGACAAATTCCAATGGGGGGGTATTGAGTAGAAATCCAAAAAGTATTTGTTTAGGTCTTAGAATGTTCCACACCCTGTGACAAAGTCCAATGGGGGGGTAGTGTGTTGAAAACAAAATAGTATATGTTTTACCACAACTTTAGTCAAAGTCTTAGAATGTTCCATACCCTGAGACAATGTCTAACGGGGGGGTATTGTGTAGAAAACCAAAAAGTATTTGTTAAGGTCTTAGAATGTTCCACACCCTGAGACAAAGTCCAATGGGGGGGTATTGTGTCGAAAACAAAATAGTATATTTTTTACCACAACTTTAGTCAAAGTCTTAGAATGTTCCACACCCTGAGACAAAGTCCAATGGGGGGGGGGGGTATTGTGTAGAAAACCAAAAAGTATTTGTTAAGGTCTTAGAATGTTCCACACCCTGTGACAAAGTCCAATGGGGGGGTATTGTGTCGAAAACCAAATAGTATAAGTTTTACCACAACTTTAGTCAAAGTCTTAGAATGTTCCACCCCCTGAGACAAAGTCCAAGGGGGGGGTATTGTGTCGAATACAAAATAGTATATTTTTTACCACAACTTTAGTCAAAGTCGTAGAATGTTCCATACCCTGAGACAATGTCCAATGGGGGGTATTGTGTAGAAATCCAAAAAGTATTTGTTAAGGTCTTAAAATGTCCCACACCCTGTGACAAAGTTCAATGGGGGGGTATTGTGTCGAAAACAAAATAGTATAAGATTTACCACAACTTTAGTCAAAGTCTTTCAATGTTCCACCCCCTGAGACAAAGTCCAAGGGGGGGGTATTGTGTCGAAAACAAAATAGTATATTTTTTACCACAACTTTAGTCAAAGTCTTAGAATGTTCCACACCCTGAGACAATGTCCAATGGGGGGGTATTGTGTCGAAAACCAAAAAGTATTTGTTAAGGACTTAGAATGTTCCACACCATGAGACAAAGTCCAATGGGGGAGTATTGTGTTTATGTTACCACAACTTTAGTCAAAGTCTTAGAATGTTCCACACCCTGAGACAAAGTCCAATGGGGGGGTATTGTGTCGAAAACAAAATAGTATATTTTTTACCACAACTTTAGTCAAAGTCTTAGAATGTTCCACACCCTGAGACAAATTCCAATGGGGGGTATTGTGTAGAAAACCAAAAAGTATTTGTTAAGGTCTTAGAATGTTCCACACCCTGAGACAAAGTTCCCTGTCGAAAACAAAATAGTATATTTTTTACCACAACTTTAGTCAAATTCTTAGAATGTTCCACACCCTGAGACAATGTCCAATGGGGGGGTATTGTGTCGAAAACCAAAAAGTATTTGTTAAGGACTTAGAATGTTCCACACCATGAGACAAAGTCCAATGGGGGAGTATTGTGTTTATGTTACCACAACTTTAGTCAAAGTCTTAGAATGTTCCACACCCTGAGACAAAGTCCAATGGGGGGGTATTGTGTAGAAAACCAAAAAGTATTTGTTAAGGTCTTAGAATGTTCCACACCCTGAGACAAAGTCCAATGGGGGGGTATTGTGTCGAAAACAAAATAGTATATTTTTTACCACAACTTTAGTCAAAGTCTTAGAATGTTCCACACCCTGAGACAAAGTCCAATGGGGGGGTATTGTGTAGAAATCCAAAAAGTATTTGTTAAGGTCTTAGAATGTTCCACACCCTGTGACAAAGTCCAATGGGGGGGGGTATTGTGTCGAAAACCAAATAGTATAAGTTTTATCACAACTTTAGTCAAAGTCTTAGAATGTTCCACACCCTGAGACAAAATCCAGGGGGGGGTATTGTGTAGAAAACCAAAAAGTATTTGTTAAGGTCTTAGAATGTTCCACACCCTGTGACAAAGTCCAATGGGGGGGTATTGTGTCGAAAACCAAATAGTATATGTTTTACCACAACTTTAGTCAAAGTCTTAGAATGTTCCACACCCTGAGACAAAATCCAAGGGGGGGTATTGTGTAGAAAACCAAAAAGTATTTGTTAAGGTCTTAGAATGTTCCACACCCTGAGACAAAGTCCAAGGGGGGGGGTATTGTGTCGAAAACAAAATAGTATATTTTTTACCACAACTTTAGTCAAAGTCTTAGAATGTTCCACACCCTGAGACAATGTCCAATGGGGGGTATTGTGTAGAAAACCAAAAAGTATTTGTTAAGGTCTTAGAATGTTCCACACCCTGAGACAAAGTCCAAGGGGGGTTATTGTGTCGAAAACAAAATAGTATATTTTTTACCACAACTTTAGTCATATTCTTAGAATGTTCCACACCCTGAGACAATGTCCAATGGGGGGTATTGTGTCGAAAACCAAAAAGTATTTGTTAAGGTCTTAGAATGTTCCACACCATGAGACAAAGTCCAATGGGGGGGTATTGTGTAGAAATCCAAAAAGTATTTGTTAAGGTCTTAGAATGTTCCACACCCTGTGACAAAGTCCAATGGGGGGGTATTGTGTCGAAAACAAAATAGTATTTTTTTACCACAACTTTAGTCAAAGTCTTAGAATGTTCCACACCCTGAGACAATGTCCAATGGGGGGTATTGTGTAGAAAACCAAAAAGTATTTGTTAAGGTCTTAGAATGTTCCACACCCTGAGACAAAGTTCCCTGTCGAAAACAAAATAGTATATTTTTTACCACAACTTTAGTCAAAGTCTTAGAATGTTCCACACCCTGAGACAATGTCCAATGGGGGGGTATTGTGTCGAAAACCAAAAAGTATTTGTTAAGGTCTTAGAATGTTCCACACCATGAGACAAAGTCCAATGGGGGAGGTATTGTGTTTATGTTACCACAACTTTAGTCAAAGTCTTAGAATGTTCCACACCCTGAGACAAAGTCCAATGGGGGGGTATTGTGTCGAAAACAAAATAGTATATTTTTAACCACAACTTTAGTCAAAGTCTTAGAATGTTCCACACCCAGAGACAATATCCAATGGGGGGGTATTGTGTCGAAAACCAAAAAGTATTCGTTAAGGTCTTAGAATGTTCCAAACCCTGAGACAAAGTCCAAGGGGGGGGGTATTGTGTCGAAAACAAAATAGTATATTTTTTACAACAACTTTAGTCAAAGTCTTAGAATGTTCCACACCCTGAGACAATGTCCAATGGGGGGGTATTGTGTCGAAAACCAAAAAGTATTTGTTAAGGTCTTAGAATGTTCCAAACCCTGTGACAAAGTCCAAGGGGGGGGTATTGTGTCGAAAACAAAATAGTATATGTTTTACTACAACTTTAGTCAAAGTCTTAGAATGTTCCACACCCTGAGACAATGTCCAATGGGGGGGTATTGTGTCGAAAACAAAATAGTATATGTTTTACCACAACTTTAGTCAAAGTCTTAGAATGTTCCACACCCTTTGACAAAGTCCAATGGGGGGGTATTGTGTCGAAAACAAAATAGTATATGTTTTACTACAACTTTAGTCAAAGTCTTAGAATGTTCCACACCCTGAGACAATGTCCAATGGGGGGGTATTGTGTCGAAAACCAAAAAGTATTTGTTAAGGTCTTAGAATGTTCCAAACCCTGTGACAAAGTCCAAGGGGGGGGGGTATTGTGTCGAAAACCAAAAAGTATTTGTTAAGGTCTTAGAATGTTCCAAACCCTGAGACAAAGTCCAAGGGGGGGTATTGTGTCGAAAACAAAATAGTATATTTTTTACCACAACTTTAGTCAAAGTCTTAGAATGTTCCACACCCTGAGACAAAGTCCAATGGGGGGTATTGTGTAGAAATCCAAAAAGTATTTGTTAAGTTCTTAGAATGTTCCACACCCTGAGACAAAGTCCAAGGGGGGGGGTATTGTGTCGAAAACAAAATAGTATATTTTTTACCACAACTTTAGACAAAGTCTTAGAATGCTCCACACCCTGAGACAAAGTCCAATGGGGGAGTATTGTGTTTATGTTACCACAACTTTAGTCAAAGTCTTAGAATGTTCCACTTCCTGGGACAAAGGCCAAAGGGGGGGGTATTGTGTCGAAAACCAAATAGTATATGTTTTACCACAACTTTAGTCAATGTCTTAGAATGTTCCACACCCTGAGACAAAGTCCAAGGGGGGGTATTGTGTAGAAAACCAAAAAGTATATTTTTTACCACAACTTTAGTCAAAGTCTTAGAATGCTCCACACCCTGAGACAAAGTCCAATGGGGGGGTATTGTGTCGAAAACCAAAAAGTATTTGTTAAGGTCTTAGAATGTTCCAAACCCTGAGACAAAGTCCAATGGGGGGGTATTGTGTCGAAAACCAAAAAGTATTTGTTAAGGTCTTAGAATGTTCCAAACCCTGAGACAAAGTCCAAGGGGGGGGGTATTGTGTCGAAAACAAAATAGTATATGTTTTACCACAACTTTAGTCAAAGTCTTAGAATGTTCCACACCCTTTGACAAATTCCAATGGGGGGGTATTGTGTCGAAAACAAAATAGTATATGTTTTACTACAACTTTAGTCAAAGTCTTAGAATGTTCCACACCCTGAGACAATGTCCAATGGGGGGGTATTGTGTCGAAAACCAAAAAGTATTTGTTAAGGTCTTAGAATGTTCCACACCATGAGACAATGTCCAATGGGGGGGGTATTGTGTCGAAAACCAAAAAGTATTTGTTAAGGTCTTAGAATGTTCCAAACCCTGAGACAAAGTCCAAGGGGGGGGGTATTGTGTCGAAAACCAAAAAGTATATGTTAAGGTTTTAGAATGTTCCAAACCCTGTGACAAAGTCCAAGGGGGGGGTATTGTGTCGAAAACCAAAAAGTATATGTTAAGGTTTTAGAATGTTCCAAACCCTATGACAAAGTCCAAGGGGGGGGGGGGTATTGTGTCGAAAACAAAATAGTATATGTTTTACCACAACTTTAGTCAAAGTCTTAGAATGTTCCACACCCTTTGACAAAGTCCAATGGGGGGTATTGTGTCGAAAACCAAATAGTATATGTTTTACCACAACTTTAGTCAAAGTCTTAGAATGTTCCACACCCTGAGACAATGTCCAATGGGGTGGTATTGTGTCGAAAACCAAAAAGTATTTGTTAAGGTCTTAGAATGTTCCACACCATGAGACAATGTCCAATGGGGGGGTATTGTGTCGAAAACCAAAAAGTATTTGTTAAGATCTTAGAATGTTCCAAACCCTGAGACAAAGTCCAAGGGGGGGGGGTATTGTGTCGAAAACAAAATAGTATATGTTTTACCACAACTTTAGTCAAAGTCTTAGAATGTTCCACACCCTTTGACAAAGTCCAATGGGGGGGTATTGTGTCGAAAACCAAAAAGTATTTGTTAAGGTCTTAGAATGTTCCAAACCCTGTGACAAAGTCCAAGGGGGGGGGTATTGTGTCGAAAACCAAAAAGTATTTGTTAAGGTCTTAGAATGTTCCAAACCCTGAGACAAAGTCCAAGGGGGGGTATTGTGTCGAAAACAAAATAGTATATGTTTTACCACAACTTTAGTCAAAGTCTTAGAATGTTCCACACCCTTTGACAAAGTCCAATGGGGGGGTATTGTGTCGAAAACAAAATAGTATATGTTTTACTACAACTTTAGTCAAAGTCTTAGAATGTTCCACACCCTGAGACAATGTCCAATGGGGGGGTATTGTGTCGAAAACCAAAAAGTATTTGTTAAGGTCTTAGAATGTTCCAAACCCTGTGACAAAGTCCAAGGGGGGGGTATTGTGTCGAAAACCAAAAAGTATTTGTTAAGGTCTTAGAATGTTCCAAACCCTGTGACAAAGTCCAAGGGGGGGTATTGTGTCGAAAACAAAATAGTATATGTTTTACCACAACTTTAGTCAAAGTCTTAGAATGTTCCACACCCTTTGACAAAGTCCAATGGGGGGGTATTGTGTCGAAAACAAAATAGTATATGTTTTACTACAACTTTAGTCAAAGTCTTAGAATGTTCCACACCCTGAGACAATGTCCAATGGGGGGGTATTGTGTCGAAAACCAAAAAGTATTTGTTAAGGTCTTAGAATGTTCCAAACCCTGAGACAAAGTCCAAGAGGGGGGGGTATTGTGTCGAAAACCAAATAGTGTATGTTTTACCACAACTTTAGTCAAAGTCTTAGAATGTTCCACACCCTTTGACAAAGTCCAATGGGGGGTATTGTGTCGAAAACAAAATAGTATATGTTTTACTACAACTTTAGTCAAAGTCTTAGAATGTTCCACACCCTTTGACAAAGTCCAATAGGGGGTATTGTGTCGAAAACAAAATAGTATATGTTTTACTACAACTTTAGTCAAAGTCTTAGAATGTTCCACACCCTGAGACAAAGTCCAATGGGGGGGTATTGTGTCGAAAACCAAAAAGTATTTGTTAAGGTCTTAGAATGTTCCAAACCCTGTGACAAAGTCCAAGGGGGGGGGGGTATTGTGTCGAAAACAAAATAGTATATGTTTTACCACAACTTTAGTCAAAGTCTTAGAATGTTCCACACCCTTTGACAAAGTCCAATGGGGGGGTATTGTGTCGAAAACAAAATAGTATATGTTTTACTACAACTTTAGTCAAAGTCTTAGAATGTTCCACACCCTGAGACAAAGTCCAAGGGGGGGGTATTGTGTCGAAAACCAAAAAGTATTTGTTAAGATCTTAGAATGTTCCAAACCCTGAGACAAAGTCCAAGGGGGGGGGTATTGTGTCGAAAACCAAATAGTATATGTTTTACCACAACTTTAGTCAAAGTCTTAGAATGTTCCACACCCTGAGACAATGTCCAATGGGGGGGGGTATTGTGTCGAAAACCAAAAAGTATTTGTTAAGGTCTTAGAATGTTCCACACCATGAGACAAAGTCCAATGGGGGGGTATTGTGTAGAAAACCAAAAAGTATATGTTTTACCACAACTTTAGTCAAAGTCTTAGAATGTTCCACACCCTGAGACAATGTCCAATGGGGGGGTATTGTGTCGAAAACAAAATAGTATATGTTTTACCACAACTTTAGTCAAAGTCTTAGAATGTTCCACACCCTGAGACAATGTCCAATGGGGGGGTATTGTGTAGAAATCCAAAAAGTATTTGTTAAGTTCTTAGAATGTTCCACACCCTGAGACAAAGTCCAAGGGGGGGGTATTGTGTCGAAAACCAAAAAGTATTTGTTAAGGTCTTAGAATGTTCCAAACCCTGAGACAAAGTCCAAGGGGGGGGGGGGTATTGTGTCGAAAACAAAATAGTATATGTTTTTACTACAACTTTAGTCAAAGTCTTAGAATGTTCCACACCCTGAAACAAAGTCCAATGGGGGGGTATTGTGTCCAAAAAGTATTTGTTAAGGTCTTAGAATGTTCCACACCCTGAGACAAAGTCCAATGGGGGGGTATTGTGTCGAAAACAAAATAGTATATGTTTTACCACAACTTTAGTCAAAGTCTTAGAATGTTCCACACCCTGAGACAAAGTCCAATGGGGGGGTATTGTGTCGAAAACCAAAAAGTATTTGTTAAGGTCTTAGAATGTTCCAAACCCTGAGACAAAGTCCAAGGGGGGGTATTGTGTCGAAAACCAAATAGTATATGTTTTACCACAACTTTAGTCAAAGTCTTAGAATGTTCCACATCCTGTGACAAAGTCCAATGGTGGGGTATTGTGTTGAAAACCAAATAGTGTATGTTTTACCACAACTTTAGTCAAGGTCTTAGAATGTTTCACACCCTGAAACAAATTCTAATCGGGGTATTGTGTCGAAAACCAAATAGTATATGTTTTACCACAACTTTAGTCAAAGTCTTAGAATGTTCCACACCCTGAGACAAAGTCCAATGGGGGGGTATTGTGTCGAAAACCAAAAAGTATTTGTTAAGGTCTTAGAATGTTCCAAACCCTATGACAAAGTCCAAGGGGGGGGGGGTATTGTGTAGAAAACCAAATAGTATATGTTTTACCACAACTTTAGTCAAAGTCTTAGAATGTTCCACACCCTGTGACAAAGTCCAATGGGGGGTATTGTGTTGAAAACCAAATAGTATATGTTTTACCACAACTTTAGTCAAAGTCTTAGAATGTTCCACACCCTGAGACAAAGTCCAATGGGGGGGTATTGTGTCGAAAACCAAAAAGTATTTGTTAAGATCTTAGAATGTTCCACACCCTGAGACAAAGTCCAAGGGGGGGGGTATTGTGTCGAAAACCAAATAGTATATGTTTTACCACAACTTTAGTCAAACTCTAAGAATGTTCCACACCCTGACATGGGGGGGTATTGTGTCGAAAACCAAAAAGTATTTGTTAAGGTCTTAGAATGTTCCAAACCCTGAGACAAAGTCCAAGGGGGGTATTGTGTCGAAAACCAAAAAGTATTTGTCAAAGTCTTAAAATGTTCCACACCCTGAGACAAAGTCCAATGGGGGGGTATTGTGTCGAAAACCAAATAGTATATGTTTTACCACAACTTTAGTCAAAGTCTTAGAATGTTCCACACCCTGAGACAAAGTCCAATGGGGGGTATTGTGTCGAAAACAAAATAGTATATGTTTTACCACAACTTTAGTCAAAGTCTTAGAATGTTCCACACCCTGAGACAAAGTCCAATGGGGGGGTATTGTGTCGAAAACCAAAAAGTATTTGTTAAGGTCTTAGAATGTTCCAAACCCTGAGACAAAGTCCAAGGGGGGGGTATTGTGTCGAAAACCAAAAAGTATTTGTTAAGGTCTTAGAATGTTCCACACCCTGAGACAAAGTCCAAGGGGGGGGTATTGTGTCGAAAACCAAATAGTATATGTTTTACCACAACTTTAGTCAAAGTCTTAGAATGTTCCACACCCTGTGACAAAGTCCAATGGGGGGTATTGTGTCGAAAACAAAATAGTATATGTTTTACTACAACTTTAGTCAAAGTCTTAGAATGTTCCACACCCTGAGACAAAGTCCAATGGGGGGGTATTGTGTCGAAAACCAAAAAGTATTTGTTAAGGTCTTAGAATGTTCCAAACCCTGAGACAAAGTCCAAGGGGGGGGGTATTGTGTCGAAAACCAAATAGTATATGTTTTACCACAACTTTAGTCAAAGTCTTAGAATGTTCCACACCCTTTGACAAAGTCCAATGGGGGGTATTGTGTCGAAAACAAAATAGTATATGTTTTACTACAACTTTAGTCAAAGTCTTAGAATGTTCCACACCCTTTGACAAAGTCCAATAGGGGGTATTGTGTCGAAAACAAAATAGTATATGTTTTACTACAACTTTAGTCAAAGTCTTAGAATGTTCCACACCCTGAGACAATGTCCAATGGGGGGGGTATTGTGTCGAAAACCAAAAAGTATTTGTTAAGGTCTTAGAATGTTCCAAACCCTGAGACAAAGTCCAATGGGGGGGTATTGTGTCGAAAACAAAATAGTATATGTTTTACCACAACTTTAGTCAAAGTCTTAGAATGTTCCACACCCTTTGACAAAGTCCAATGGGGGTGTATTGTGTCGAAAACAAAATAGTATATGTTTTACTACAACTTTAGTCAAAGTCTTAGAATGTTCCACACCCTGTGACAATGTCCAATGGGGGGGTATTGTGTCGAAAACCAAAAAGTATTTGTTAAGGTCTTAGAATGTTCCAAACCCTGTGACAAAGTCCAAGGGGGGGGTATTGTGTCGAAAACCAAAAAGTATTTCTTAAGATCTTAGAATGTTCCAAACCCTGAGACAAAGTCCAAGGGGGGGGGTATTGTGTCGAAAACAAAATAGTATATGTTTTACCACAACTTTAGTCAAAGTCTTAGAATGTTCCCCACCCTTTGACAAAGTCCAATGGGGGGGTATTGTGTCGAAAACCAAAAAGTATTTGTTAAGGTCTTAGAATGTTCCACACCATGAGACAAAGTCCAATGGGGGGGTATTGTGTCGAAAACCAAAAAGTATTTGTTAAGGTCTTAGAATGTTCCAAACCCTGAGACAAAGTCCAAGGGGGGGTATTGTGTCGAAAACCAAATAGTATATGTTTTACCACAACTTTAGTCAAAGTCTTAGAATGTTCCACACCCTGAGACAATGTCCAATGGGGGGGTATTGTGTCGAAAACCAAAAAGTATTTGTTAAGGTCTTAGAATGTTCCACACCATGAGACAAAGTCCAATGGGGGGTATTGTGTAGAAAACCAAAAAGTATATGTTTTACCACAACTTTAGTCAAAGTCTTAGAATGTTCCACACCCTGAGACAATGTCCAATGGGGGGTATTGTGTCGAAAACAAAATAGTATATGTTTTACCACAACTTTAGTCAAAGTCTTAGAATGTTCCACACCCTGAGACAATGTCCAATGGGGGGGTATTGTGTCGAAAACCAAAAAGTATTTGTTAAGGTCTTAGAATGTTCCAAACCCTGTGACAAAGTCCAAGGGGGGGGGGGGTATTGTGTCGAAAACCAAAAAGTATTTGTTAAGGTCTTAGAATGTTCCACTTCCTGGGACAAAGTCCAAGGGGGGGGTATTGTGTCGAAAACCAAATAGTATATGTTTTACCACAACTTTAGTCAAAGTCTTAGAATGTTCCACACCCTGAGACAATGTCCAATGGGGGGGTATTGTGTCGAAAACCAAAAAGTATTTGTTAAGGTCTAAGAATGTTCCACACCATGAGACAAAGTCCAATGGGGGGGTATTGTGTAGAAAACCAAAAAGTATTTGTTAAGGTCTTAGAATGTTCCAAACCCTGAGACAAAGTCCAAGGGGGGGGTATTGTGTCGAAAACCAAAAAGTATTTGTTAAGGTCTTAGAATGTTCCAAACCCTGTGACAAAGTCCAAGTGGGGGGTATTGTGTCGAAAACAAAATAGTATATTTTTTACCACAACTTTATTCAAAGTCTTAGAATGTTCCACACCCTGAGACAATGTCCAATGGGGGGGTATTGTGTCCAAAACCAAAAAGTATTTGTTAAGGTCTTAGAATGTTCCACACCATGAGACAAAGTCCAATGGGGGGGTATTGTGTAGAAAACCAAAAAGTATATGTTTTACCACAACTTTAGTCAAAGTCTTAGAATGTTCCACACCCTGAGACAATGTCCAAGGGGGGGGGTATTGTGTCGAAAACCAAAAAGTATTTGTTAAGGTCTTAGAATGTTCCACACCATGAGACAATGTCCAATGGGGGGGTATTGTGTCGAAAACCAAAAAGTATTTGTTCTTTTAAAGTCTTAGAATGTTCCAAACCCTGTGACAAAGTCCAAGGGGGGGGTATTGTGTCGAAAACCAAAAAGTATTTGTTAAGGTCTTAGAATGTTCCAAACCCTGAGACAAAGTCCAAGGGGGGGGGGTATTGTGTCGAAAACAAAATAGTATATTTTTTACCACAACTTTAGTCAAAGTCTTAGAATGTTCCACACCCTGAGACAATGTCCAATGGGGGGGTATTGTGTCGAAAACCAAAAAGTATTTGTTAATATCTTAGAATGTTCCACTTCCTGGGACAAAGTCTAATGGGGGGGTATTGTGTCGAAAACCAAATAGTATATGTTTTACCACAACTTTAGTCAATGTCTTAGAATGTTCCACACCCTGAGACAATGTCCAATGGGGGGGTATTGTGTAGAAAACCAAAAAGTATATTTTTTACCACAACTTTAGTCAAAGTCTTAGAATGTTCCACACCCTTTGACAAAGTCCAATGGGGGGGTATTGTGTCGAAAACAAAATAGTATATGTTTTACTACAACTTTAGTCAAAGTCTTAGAATGTTCCACACCCTGAGACAATGTCCAATGGGGGGGTATTGTGTCGAAAACCAAAAAGTATTTGTTAAGGTCTTAGAATGTTCCAAACCCTGTGACAAAGTCCAAGGGGGGGGTATTGTGTCGAAAACAAAATAGTATATGTTTTACCACAACTTTAGTCAAAGTCTTACAATGTTCCACACCCTTTGACAAAGTCCAATGGGGGGGTATTGTGTCGAAAACAAAATAGTATATGTTTTACCACAACTTTAGTCAAAGTCTTAGAATGTTCCACACCCTTTGACAAAGTCCAATGGGGGGGTATTGTGTCGAAAACCAAAAAGTATTTGTTAAGGTCTTAGAATGTTCCAAACCCTATGACAAAGTCCAAGGGGGGGGGTATTGTGTCGAAAACCAATAAGTATTTGTTAAGGTCTTAGAATGTTCCAAACCCTATGACAAAGTCCAAGGGGGGGGTATTGTGTCGAAAACCAAAAAGTATTTGTTAAGGTCTTAGAATGTTCCAAACCCTGTGACAAAGTCCAAGGGGGGGGGTATTGTGTCGAAAACCAAAAAGTATTTGTTAAGGTCTTAGAATGTTCCAAACCCTGAGACAAAGTCCAAGGGGGGGGTATTGTGTAGAAAACCAAAAAGTATATGTTTTACCACAAATTTAGTCAAAGTCTTAGAATGTTCCAAACCCTGTGACAAAGTCCAAGGGGGGGGTATTGTGTCGAAAACCAAAAAGTATTTGTTAAGGTCTTAGAATGTTCCAAACCCTGAGACAAAGTCCAAGGGGGGGGGTATTGTGTCGAAAACAAAATAGTATATGTTTTACCACAACTTTAGTCAAAGTCTTAGAATGTTCCACACCCTGTGACAAAGTCCAAGGGGGGGTATTGTGTCGAAAACAAAATAGTATATGTTTTACCACAACTTTAGTCAAAGTCTTACAATGTTCCACACCCTTTGACAAAGTCCAAGGGGGGGGGGGTATTGTGTAGAAAACCAAAAAGTATATGTTTTACCACAACTTTAGTCAAAGTCTTAGAATGTTCCACACCCTGAGACAATGTCCAATGGGGGGGTATTGTGTCGAAAACCAAAAAGTATTTGTTAAGGTCTTAGAATGTTCCAAACCCTGAGACAAATTCCAAGGGGGGGGGTATTGTGTAGAAAACCAAAAAGTATATGTTTTGCCACAACTTTAGTCAAAGTCTTAGAATGTTCCACACCCTGAGACAATGTCCAATGGGGGGGTATTGTGTCGAAAACCAAAAAGTATTTGTTTAGGTCTTAGAATGTTCCAAACCCTGTGACAAAGTCCAGGTGGGGGGGGGGGGTATTGTGAAAACCAAAAAATATTTGTTAAGGTCTTAGAATGTTCCAAACCCTGAGACAAAGTCCAAGGGGGGGGTAGTGTGTCGAAAACCAAAAAGTATATGTTTTACCACAACTTTAGTCAAAGTCTTAGAATGTTCCACACCCTGAGACAATGTCCAATGGGGGGGTATTGTGTCGAAAACCAAAAAGTATTTGTTAAGGTCTTAGAATGTTCCAAACCCTATGACAAAGTCCAAGGGGGGGGGGGGGGTATTGTGTCGAAAACCAAAAAGTATATGTTTTACCACAACTTTAGTCAAAGTCTTAGAATGTTCCACACCCTGAGACAATGTCCAATGGGGGGGTATTGTGTCGAAAACCAAAAAGTATTTGTTAAGGTCTTAGAATGTTCCAAACCCTGAGACAAAGTCCAAGGGGGGGGGGTATTGTGTCGAAAACCAAAAAGTATTTGTTAAGGTCTTAGAATGTTCCAAACCCTGAGACAAAGTCCAAGGGGGGGGGTATTGTGTCGAAAACAAAATAGTATATTTTTTACCACAACTTTAGTCAAAGTCTTAGAATGTTCCACACCCTGAGACAATGGTCAATGGGGGGGTATTGTGTCGAAAACCAAAAAGTATTTGTTAAGGTCTTAGAATGTTCCAAACCCTGTGACAAAGTCCAAGGGGGGGGTATTGTGAAAACCAAAAAGTATTTGTTAAGGTCTTAGAATGTTCCAAACCCTGAGACAAAGTCCAAGGGGGGGTATTGTGTCGAAAACAAAATAGTATATGTTTTACCACAACTTTAGTCAAAGTCTTAGAATGTTCCACACCCTGAGACAATGTCCAATGGGGGGGTATTGTGTCGAAAACCAAAAAGTATTTGTTAAGGTCTTAGAATGTTCCAAACCCTGAGACAAAGTCCAAGGGGGGGGTATTGTGTCGAAAACCAAAAAGTATTTGTTAAGGTCTTAGAATGTTCCAAACCCTGAGACAAAGTCCAAGGGGGGGGTATTGTGTCGAAAACAAAATAGTATATGTTTAACCACAACTTTAGTCAAAGTCTTAGAATGTTCCACACCCTTTGACAAAGTCCAAGGGGGGGGTATTGTGTCGAAAACAAAATAGTATATGTTTTACCACAACTTTAGTCAAAGTCTTAGAATGTTCCAAACCCTGTGACAAAGTCCAAGGGGGGGGTATTGTGTCGAAAACCAAAAAGTATTTGTTAAGGTCTTAGAATGTTCCAAACCCTGTGACAAAGTCCAAGGGGGGGGGGGTATTGTGTGAAAACCAAAAAGTATTTGTTAAGGTCTTAGAATGTTCCAAACCCTGAGACAAAGTCCAAGGGGGGGGGGTATTGTGTCGAAAACCAAAAAGTATATTTTTTACCACAACTTTAGTCAAAGTCTTAGAATGTTCCACACCCTGAGACAATGTCCAATGGGGGGGTATTGTGTCGAAAACAAAATAGTATATGTTTTACTACAACTTTAGTTAAAGTCTTAGAATGTTCCACACCCTGAGACAATGTCCAATGGGGTGGTATTGTGTCGAAAACCAAAAAGTATTTGTTAAGGTCTTAGAATGTTCCACACCATAAGACAATGTCCAATGGGGGGGTATTGTGTCGAAAACCAAAAAGTATTTGTTAAGGTCTTAGAATGTTCCACACCATGAGACAAAGTCCAATGGGGGGGTATTGTGTCGAAAACCAAAAAGTATTTGTTAAGGTCTTAGAATGTTCCAAACCCTGAGACAAAGTCCAAGGGGGGGGGGGTATTGTGTCGAAAACCAAAAAGTATTTGTTAAGGTCTTAGAATGTTCCAAACCCTGAGACAAAGTCCAAGGGGGGGGTATTGTGTCGAAAACAAAATAGTATATGTTTTACCACAACTTTAGTCAAAGTCTTAGAATGTTCCACACCCTTTGACAAAGTCCAATGGGGGGGTATTGTGTCGAAAACCAAAAAGTATTTGTTAAGGTCTTAGAATGTTCCAAACCCTATGACAAAGTCCAAGGGGGGGGGGTATTGTGTCGAAAACAAAATAGTATATGTTTTACCACAACTTTAGTCAAAGTCTTAGAATGTTCCACACCCTTTGACAAAGTCCAATGGGGGGTATTGTGTCGAAAACCAAAAAGTATTTGTTAAGGTCTTAGAATGTTCCAAACCCTGTGACAAAGTTCAAGGGGGGGGTATTGTGTCGAAAACAAAATAGTATATGTTTTACCACAACTTTAGTCAAAGTCTTAGAATGTTCCACACCCTTTGACAAAGTCCAATGGGGGGGTATTGTGTCGAAAACAAAATAGTATATGTTTTACTACAACTTTAGTCAAAGTCTTAGAATGTTCCACACCCTGAGACAATGTCCAATGGGGGGGTATTGTGTCGAAAACCAAAAAGTATTTGTTAAGGTCTTAGAATGTTCCAAACCCTGAGACAAAGTCCAAGGGGGGGGTATTGTGTCGAAAACAAAATAGTATATGTTTTACCACAACTTTAGTCAAAGTCTTAGAATGTTCCACACCCTTTGACAAAGTCCAATGGGGGGGTATTGTGTCGAAAACAAAATAGTATATGTTTTACTTCAACTTTAGTCAAAGTCTTAGAATGTTCCACACCCTGAGACAATGTCCAATGGGGGGGTATTGTGTCGAAAACCAAAAAGTATTTGTTAAGGTCTTAGAATGTTCCAAACCCTGTGACAAAGTCCAAGGGGGGGGGTATTGTGTCGAAAACCAAAAAGTATTTGTTAAGGTCTTAGAATGTTCCAAACCCTGAGACAAAGTCCAAGGGGGGGGTATTGTGTAGAAAACCAAAAAGTATATGTTTTACCACAACTTTAGTCAAAGTCTTAGAATGTTCCACACCCTGAGACAATGTCCAATGGGGGGGGTATTGTGTCGAAAACCAAAAAGTATTTGTTAAGGTCTTAGAATGTTCCAAACCCTGTGACAAAGTCCAAGGGGGGGGTATTGTGAAAACCAAAAAGTATTTGTTAAGGTCTTAGAATGTTCCAAACCCTGAGACAAAGTCCAAGGGGGGGGGTATTGTCTCGAAAACAAAATAGTATATGTTTAAACACAACTTTAGTCAAAGTCTTAGAATGTTCCACACCCTTTGACAAAGTCCAATGGGGGGGTATTGTGTCGAAAACAAAATAGTATATGTTTTACCACAACTTTAGTCAAAGTCTTAGAATGTTCCAAACCCTATGACAAAGTCCAAGGGGGGGGGTATTGTGTCGAAAACCAAAAAGTATTTGTTAAGGTCTTAGAATGTTCCAAACCCTGTGACAAAGTCCAAGGGGAGGGTATTGTGAAAACCAAAAAGTATATTTTTTACCACAACTTTAGTCAAAGTCTTAGAATGTTCCACACCCTGAGACAATGTCCAAGGGGGGGTATTGTGTCGAAAACCAAAAAGTATTTGTTAAGGTCTTAGAATGTTCCAAACCCTGTGACAAAGTCCAAGGGGGGGGTATTGTGTCGAAAACCAAAAAGTATTTGTTAAGGTCTTAGAATGTTCCAAACCCTGTGACAAAGTCCAAGGGGGGGGTATTGTGCCGAAAACAAAATAGTATATGTTTTACCACAACTTTAGTCAAAGTCTTAGAATGTTCCACACCCTTTGACAAAGTCCAATGGGGGGGGTATTGTGTCGAAAACAAAATAGTATATGTTTTACTACAACTTTAGTCAAAGTCTTAGAATGTTCCACACCCTGAGACAATGTCCAATGGGGGGGTATTGTGTCGAAAACCAAAAAGTATATGTTAAGGTCTTACAATGTTCCAAACCCTGTGACAAAGTCCAAGGGGGGGGGTATTGTGTCCAAAACCAAAAAGTATTTGTTAAGGTCTTAGAATGTTCCAAACCCTGAGACAAAGTCCAAGGGGGGGGGGTATTGTGTCGAAAACAAAATAGTATATGTTTTACCACAACTTTAGTCAAAGTCTTAGAATGTTCCACACCCTTTGACAAAGTCCAATGGGGGGGTATTGTGTCGAAAACAAAATAGTATATGTTTTACTACAACTTTAGTTAAAGTCTTAGAATGTTCCACACCCTGAGACAATGTCCAATGGGGTGGTATTGTGTCGAAAACCAAAAAGTATTTGTTAAGTTCTTAGAATGTTCCAAACCCTGTGACAAAGTCCAAGGGGGGGGTATTGTGCCGAAAACAAAATAGTATATGTTTTACCACAACTTTAGTCAAAGTCTTAGAATGTTCCACACCCTTTGACAAAGTCCAATGGGGGGGTATTGTGTCGAAAACCAAAAAGTATTTGTTAAGGTCTTAGAATGTTCCAAACCCTGAGACAAAGTCCAAGGGGGGGGTATTGTGTCGAAAACCAAAAAGTATATGTTTTACCACAACTTTAGTCAAAGTCTTAGAATGTTCCACACCCTGAGACAATGTCCAATGGGGGGGTATTGTGTCGAAAACCAAAAAGTATTTGTTAAGGTCTTAGAATGTTCCAAACCTTGTGACAAAGTTCAAGGGGGGGGTATTGTGTCGAAAACAAAATAGTATATGTTTTACCACAACTTTAGTCAAAGTCTTAGAATGTTCCACACCCTTTGACAAAGTCCAAGGGGGGGGGGTATTGTGTAGAAAACCAAAAAGTATATGTTTTACCACAAATTTAGTCAAAGTCTTAGAATGTGCCACACCCTGAGACAATGTCCAATGGGGGGGTATTGTGTCGAAAACCAAAAAGTATTTGTTAAGGTCTTAGAATGTTCCAAACCCTATGACAAAGTCCAAGGGGGGGGTATTGTGTCGAAAACCAAAAAGTATTTGTTAAGGTCTTAGAATGTTCCAAACCCTGAGACAAAGTCCAAGGGGGGGGGGGTATTGTGTCGAAAACCAAAAAGTATTTGTTAAGGTCTTAGAATGTTCCAAACCCTGAGACAAAGTCCAAGGGGTGGGTATTGTGTCGAAAACAAAATAGTATATTTTTTACCACAACTTTAGTCAAAGTCTTAGAATGTTCCACACCCTGAGACAATGTCCAATGGGGGGGTATTGTGTCGAAAACCAAAAAGTATTTATTAAGGTCTTAGAATGTTCCAAACCCTGTGACAAAGTCCAAGGGGGGGGGGGGGTATTGTGTCGAAAACCAAAAAGTATTTGTTAAGGTCTTAGAATGTTCCAAACCCTGAGACAAAGTCCAAGGGGGGGTATTGTGTCGAAAACAAAATAGTATTTGTTTAGGTCTTAGAATGTTCCAAACCCTGAGACAAAGTCCAAGGGGGGGGTATTGTGTCGAAAACAAAATAGTATATGTTTTACCACAACTTTAGTCAAAGTCTTAGAATGTTCCACACCCTTTGACAAAGTCCAAGGGGGGGGGTATTGTGTCGAAAACAAAATAGTATATGTTTTACCACAACTTTAGTCAAAGTCTTACAATGTTCCACACCCTTTGACAAAGTCCAAGGGGGGGGTATTGTGTAGAAAACCAAAAAGTATATGTTTTACCACAACTTTAGTCAAAGTCTTAGAATGTTCCACACCCTGAGACAATGTCCAATGGGGGGGTATTGTGTCGAAAACCAAAAAGTATTTTTTAAGGTCTTAGAATGTTCCAAACCCTGAGACAAAGTCCAAGGGGGGGGGTATTGTGTAGAAAACCAAAAAGTATATGTTTTACCACAACTTTAGTCAAAGTCTTAGAATGTTCCACACCCTGAGACAATGTCCAATGGGGGGGTATTGTGTCGAAAACCAAAAAGTATTTGTTAAGGTCTTAGAATGTTCCAAACCCTGTGACAAAGTCCAAGGGGGGGGGGGGGGGGGGTATTGTGTCGAAAACCAAAAAGTATTTGTTAAGGTCTTAGAATGTTCCAAACCCTGAGACAAAGTCCAAGGGGGGGGTATTGTGTCGAAAACAAAATAGTATATGTTTTACCACAACTTTAGTCAAAGTCTTAGAATGTTCCACACCCTTTGACAAAGTCCAAGGGGGGGGTATTGTGTCGAAAACAAAATAGTATATGTTTTACCACAACTTTAGTCAAAGTCTTACAATGTTCCACACCCTGAGACAATGTCCAATGGGGGGGTATTGTGTCGAAAACCAAAAAGTATTTGTTAAGGTCTTAGAATGTTCCAAACCCTGAGACAAAGTCCAAGGGGGGGGGGGTATTGTGTAGAAAACCAAAAAGTATATGTTTTACCACAACTTTAGTCAAAGTCTTAGAATGTTCCACACCCTGAGACAATGTCCAATGGGGGGGTATTGTGTCGAAAACCAAAAAGTATTTGTTAAGGTCTTAGAATGTTCCAAACCCTGTGACAAAGTCCAAGGGGGGTATTGTGTCGAAAACCAAAAAGTATTTGTTAAGGTCTTAGAATGTTCCAAACCCTGAGACAAAGTCCAAGGGGGGGGGGGGGGGTATTGTGTCGAAAACCAAAAAGTATATGTTTTACCACAACTTTAGTCAAAGTCTTAGAATGTTCCACACCCTGAGACAATGTCCAATGGGGGGGTATTGTGTCGAAAACCAAAAAGTATTTGTTAAGGTCTTAGAATGTTCCAAACCCTGTGACAAAGTTCAAGGGGGGGGTATTGTGTCGAAAACAAAATAGTATATGTTTTACCACAACTTTAGTCAAAGTCTTAGAATGTTCCACACCATTTGACAAAGTCCAAGGGGGGGGTATTGTGTAGAAAACCAAAAAGTATATGTTTTACCACAAATTTTGTCAAAGTCTTAGAATGTTCCACACCCTGAGACAATGTCCAATGGGGGGGGTATTGTGTCGAAAACCAAAAAGTATTTGTTAAGGTCTTAGAATGTTCCAAACCCTATGACAAAGTCCAAGGGGGGGGGTATTGTGTCGAAAACCAAAAAGTATTTGTTAAGGTCTTAGAATGTTCCAAACCCTGAGACAAAGTCCAAGGGGGGGGTATTGTGTCGAAAACCAAAAAGTATTTGTTAAGGTCTTAGAATGTTCCAAACCCTGAGACAAAGTCCAAGGGGTGGGTATTGTGTCGAAAACAAAATAGTATATTTTTTACCACAACTTTAGTCAAAGTCTTAGAATGTTCCACACCCTGAGACAATGTCCAATGGGGGGGTATTGTGTCGAAAACCAAAAAGTATTTGTTAAGGTCTTAGAATGTTCCAAACCCTGTGACAAAGTCCAAGGGGGGGGGGGGGTATTGTGTCGAAAACCAAAAAGTATTTGTTAAGGTCTTAGAATGTTCCAAACCCTGAGACAAAGTCCAAGGGGGGGGTATTGTGTCGAAAACAAAATAGTTTATGTTTTACCACAACTTTAGTCAAAGTCTTAGAATGTTCCACACCCTTTGACAAAGTCCAAGGGGGGGGGTATTGTGTAGAAAACCAAAAAGTATATGTTTTACCACAACTTTAGTCAAAGTCTTAGAATGTTCCACACCCTGAGACAATGTCCAATGGGGGGGTATTGTGTCGAAAACCAAAAAGTATTTTTTAAGGTCTTAGAATGTTCCAAACCCTGAGACAAAATCCAAGGGGGGGGTATTGTGTAGAAAACCAAAAAGTATATGTTTTACCACAACTTTAGTCAAAGTCTTAGAATGTTCCACACCCTGAGACAATGTCCAATGGGGGGGTATTGTGTCGAAAACCAAAAAGTATTTGTTAAGGTCTTAGAATGTTCCAAACCCTGTGACAAAGTCCAAGGGGGGGGGGGGGGGGTATTGTGTCGAAAACCAAAAAGTATTTGTTAAGGTCTTAGAATGTTCCAAACCCTGAGACAAAGTCCAAGGGGGGGGTATTGTGTCGAAAACAAAATAGTATATGTTTTACCACAACTTTAGTCAAAGTCTTAGAATGTTCCACACCCTTTGACAAAGTCCAAGGGGGGGGTATTGTGTCGAAAACAAAATAGTATATGTTTTACCACAACTTTAGTCAAAGTCTTACAATGTTCCACACCCTGAGACAATGTCCAATGGGGGGGTATTGTGTCGAAAACCAAAAAGTATTTGTTAAGGTCTTAGAATGTTCCAAACCCTGAGACAAAGTCCAAGGGGGGGGGGGGTATTGTGTAGAAAACCAAAAAGTATATGTTTTACCACAACTTTAGTCAAAGTCTTAGAATGTTCCACACCCTGAGACAATGTCCAATGGGGGGGTATTGTGTCGAAAACCAAAAAGTATTTGTTAAGGTCTTAGAATGTTCCAAACCCTGTGACAAAGTCCAAGGGGGGGTATTGTGTCGAAAACCAAAAAGTATTTGTTAAGGTCTTAGAATGTTCCAAACCCTGAGACAAAGTCCAAGGGGGGGGGGGGGGGGGGTATTGTGTCGAAAACCAAAAAGTATATGTTTTACCACAACTTTAGTCAAAGTCTTAGAATGTTCCACACCCTGAGACAATGTCCAATGGGGGGGTATTGTGTCGAAAACCAAAAAGTATTTGTTAAGGTCTTAGAATGTTCCAAACCCTGTGACAAAGTTCAAGGGGGGGGGTATTGTGTCGAAAACAAAATAGTATATGTTTTACCACAACTTTAGTCAAAGTCTTAGAATGTTCCACACCATTTGACAAAGTCCAAGGGGGGGTATTGTGTAGAAAACCAAAAAGTATATGTTTTACCACAAATTTAGTCAAAGTCTTAGAATGTTCCACACCCTGAGACAATGTCCAATGGGGGGGTATTGTGTCGAAAACCAAAAAGTATTTGTTAAGGTCTTAGAATGTTCCAAACCCTGTGACAAAGTCCAAGGGGGGGGGGGGGGGGGTATTGTGTCGAAAACCAAAAAGTATTTGTTAAGGTCTTAGAATGTTCCAAACCCTGAGACAAAGTCCAAGGGGGGGGTATTGTGTCGAAAACAAAATAGTATATGTTTTACCACAACTTTAGTCAAAGTCTTAGAATGTTCCACACCCTTTGACAAAGTCCAAGGGGGGGGGTATTGTGTAGAAAACCAAAAAGTATATGTTTTACCACAAATTTAGTCAAAGTCTTAGAATGTGCCACACCCTGAGACAATGTCCAATGGGGGGGGTATTGTGTCGAAAACCAAAAAGTATTTGTTAAGGTCTTAGAATGTTCCAAACCCTATGACAAAGTCCAAGGGGGGGGTATTGTGTCGAAAACCAAAAAGTATTTGTTAAGGTCTTAGAATGTTCCAAACCCTGAGACAAAGTCCAAGGGGGGGGGTATTGTGTCGAAAACCAAAAAGTATTTGTTAAGGTCTTAGAATGTTCCAAACCCTGAGACAAAGTCCAAGGGGTGGGTATTGTGTCGAAAACAAAATAGTATATTTTTTACCACAACTTTAGTCAAAGTCTTAGAATGTTCCACACCCTGAGACAATGTCCAATGGGGGGGTATTGTGTCGAAAACCAAAAAGTATTTGTTAAGGTCTTAGAATGTTCCAAACCCTGTGACAAAGTCCAAGGGGGGGGGGGTATTGTGTCGAAAACCAAAAAGTATTTGTTAAGGTCTTAGAATGTTCCAAACCCTGAGACAAAGTCCAAGGGGGGGGGTATTGTGTCGAAAACAAAATAGTATTTGTTAAGGTCTTAGAATGTTCCAAACCCTGAGACAAAGTCCAAGGGGGGGGGTATTGTGTCGAAAACAAAATAGTATATGTTTTACCACAACTTTAGTCAAAGTCTTAGAATGTTCCACACCCTTTGACAAAGTCCAAGGGGGGGGGGGTATTGTGTCGAAAACAAAATAGTATATGTTTTACCACAACTTTAGTCAAAGTCTTACAATGTTCCACACCCTTTGACAAAGTCCAAGGGGGGGGGGGTATTGTGTAGAAAACCAAAAAGCATATGTTTTACCACAACTTTAGTCAAAGTCTTAGAATGTTCCACACCCTGAGACAATGTCCAATGGGGGGGTATTGTGTCGAAAACCAAAAAGTATTTGTTAAGGTCTTAGAATGTTCCAAACCCTGAGACAAAGTCCAAGGGGGGGGGGTATTGTGTAGAAAACCAAAAAGTATATGTTTTACCACAACTTTAGTCAAAGTCTTAGAATGTTCCACACCCTGAGACAATGTCCAATGGGGGGGTATTGTGTCGAAAACCAAAAAGTATTTGTTAAGGTCTTAGAATGTTCCAAACCCTGTGACAAAGTCCAAGGGGGGGGGTATTGTGAAAACCAAAAAGTATTTGTTAAGGTCTTAGAATGTTCCAAACCCTGTGACAAAGTCCAAGGGGGGGGTATTGTGTCGAAAACCAAAAAGTATTTGTTAAGGTCTTAGAATGTTCCAAACCCTGAGACAAAGTCCAAGGGGGGGGGGGGGTATTGTGTCGAAAACCAAAAAGTATATGTTTTACCACAACTTTAGTCAAAGTCTTAGAATGTTCCACACCCTGAGACAATGTCCAATGGGGGGGTATTGTGTCGAAAACCAAAAAGTATTTGTTAAGGTCTTAGAATGTTCCAAACCCTGTGACAAAGTTCAAGGGGGGGTATTGTGTCGAAAACAAAATAGTATATGTTTTACCACAACTTTAGTCAAAGTCTTAGAATGTTCCACACCCTTTGACAAAGTCCAAGGGGGGGGTATTGTGTAGAAAACCAAAAAGTATATGTTTTACCACAAATTTAGTCAAAGTCTTAGAATGTTCCACACCCTGAGACAATGTCCAATGGGGGGGGTATTGTGTCGAAAACCAAAAAGTATTTGTTAAGGTCTTAGAATGTTCCAAACCCTATGACAAAGTCCAAGGGGGGGGTATTGTGTCGAAAACCAAAAAGTATTTGTTAAGGTCTTAGAATGTTCCAAACCCTGAGACAAAGTCCAAGGGGGGGGTATTGTGTCGAAAACCAAAAAGTATTTGTTAAGGTCTTAGAATGTTCCAAACCCTGAGACAAAGTCCAAGGGGTGGGTATTGTGTCGAAAACAAAATAGTATATTTTTTACCACAACTTTAGTCAAAGTCTTAGAATGTTCCACACCCTGAGACAATGTCCAATGGGGGGGTATTGTGTCGAAAACCAAAAAGTATTTGTTAAGGTCTTAGAATGTTCCAAACCCTGTGACAAAGTCCAAGGGGGGGGGGGGGGTATTGTGTCGAAAACCAAAAAGTATTTGTTAAGGTCTTAGAATGTTCCAAACCCTGAGACAAAGTCCAAGGGGGGGGGTATTGTGTAGAAAACCAAAAAGTATATGTTTTACCACAACTTTAGTCAAAGTCTTAGAATGTTCCACACCCTGAGACAATGTCCAATGGGGGGGTATTGTGTCGAAAACCAAAAAGTATTTGTTAAGGTCTTAGAATGTTCCAAACCCTGTAACAAAGTCCAAGGGGGGGGTATGGTGAAAACCAAAAAGTATTTGTTAAGGTCTTAGAATGTTCCAAACCCTGAGACAAAGTCCAAGGGGGGGTATTGTGTCGAAAACCAAAAAGTATTTGTTAAGGTCTTAGAATGTTCCAAACCCTGAGACAAAGTCCAAGGGGGGGGTATTGTGTCGAAAACCAAAAAGTATATGTTTTACCACAACTTTAGTCAAAGTCTTAGAATGTTCCACACCCTGAGACAATGTCCAATGGGGGGGTATTGTGTCGAAAACCAAAAAGTATTTGTTAAGGTCTTAGAATGTTCCAAACCCTGTGACAAAGTTCAAGGGGGGGGGTATTGTGTCGAAAACAAAATAGTATATGTTTTACCACAACTTTAGTCAAAGTCTTAGAATGTTCCACACCCTTTGACAAAGTCCAAGGGGGGGTATTGTGTAGAAAACCAAAAAGTATATGTTTTACCACAAATTTAGTCAAAGTCTTAGAATGTTCCACACCCTGAGACAATGTCCAATGGGGGGGTATTGTGTCGAAAACCAAAAAGTATTTGTTAAGGTCTTAGAATGTTCCAAACCCTGTGACAAAGTCCAAGGGGGGGGGTATTGTGAAAACCAAAAAGTATTTGTTAAGGTCTTAGAATGTTCCAAACCCTGAGACAAAGTCCAAGGGGGGGGGGGGTATTCTGTCGAAAACCAAAAAGTATTTGTTAAGGTCTTAGAATGTTCCAAACCCTGAGACAAAGTCCAAGGGGGGGGTATTGTGTCGAAAACAAAATAGTATATTTTTTACCACAACTTTAGTCAAAGTCTTAGAATGTTCCACACCCTGAGACAATGTCCAATGGGGGGGTATTGTGTCGAAAACCAAAAAGTATTTGTTAAGGTCTTAGAATGTTCCAAACCCTGTGACAAAGTCCAAGGGGGGGGGGTATTGTGTCGAAAACCAAAAAGTATATGTTTTACCACAACTTTAGTCAAAGTCTTAGAATGTTCCACACCCTGAGACAATGTCCAATGGGGGGGTATTGTGTCGAAAACCAAAAAGTATTTGTTAAGGTCTTAGAATGTTCCAAACCCTGTGACAAAGTCCAAGGGGGGGGGTATTGTGTCGAAAACCAAAAAGTATTTGTTAAGGTCTTAGAATGTTCCAAACCCTGAGACAAAGTCCAAGGGGGGGGGGGTATTGTGTCGAAAACAAAATAGTATATTTTTTACCACAACTTTAGTCAAAGTCTTAGAATGTTCCACACCCTGAGACAATGTCCAATGGGGGGGTATTGTGTCGAAAACCAAAAAGTATTTGTTAAGGTCTTAGAATGTTCCAAACCCTGTGACAAAGTCCAAGGGGGGGGGTATTGTGAAAACCAAAAAGTATTTGTTAAGGTCTTAGAATGTTCCAAACCCTGAGACAAAGTCCAAGGGGGGGGTATTGTGTCGAAAACAAAATAGTATATGTTTTACCACAACTTTAGTCAAAGTCTTAGAATGTTCCACACCCTGAGACAATGTCCAATGGGGGGGTATTGTGTCGAAAACCAAAAAGTATTTGTTAAGGTCTTAGAATGTTCCAAACCCTGAGACAAAGTCCAAGGGGGGGGGTATTGTGTCGAAAACCAAAAAGTATTTGTTAGGGTCTTAGAATGTTCCAAACCCTGAGACAAAGTCCAATGGGGGGGTATTGTGTCGAAAACAAAATAGTATATTTTTTACCACAACTTTAGTCAAAGTCTTAGAATGTTCCACACCCTGAGACAATGTCCAATGGGGGGGTATTGTGTCGAAAACCAAAAAGTATTTGTTAAGGTCTTAGAATGTTCCAAACCCTGTGACAAAGTCCAAGGGGGGGGTATTGTGAAAACCAAAAAGTATTTGTTAAGGTCTTAGAATGTTCCAAACCCTGAGACAAAGTCCAAGGGGGGGGGTATTGTGTCGAAAACAAAATAGTATATGTTTAACCACAACTTTAGTCAAAGTCTTAGAATGTTCCACACCCTTTGACAAAGTCCAATGGGGGGTATTGTGTCGAAAACAAAATAGTATATGTTTTACCACAACTTTAGTCAAAGTCTTAGAATGTTCCAAACCCTGTGACAAAGTCCAAGGGGGGGGGTATTGTGTCGAAAACCAAAAAGTATTTGTTAAGGTCTTAGAATGTTCCAAACCCTGTGACAAAGTCCAAGGGGGGGGGTATTGTGAAAACCAAAAAGTATTTGTTAAGGTCTTAGAATGTTCCAAACCCTGAGACAAAGTCCAAGGGGGGGGTATTGTGTCGAAAACCAAAAAGTATATTTTTTACCACAACTTTAGTCAAAGTCTTAGAATGTTCCACACCCTGAGACAATGTCCAATGGGGCGGTATTGTGTCGAAAACAAAATAGTATATGTTTTACTACAACTTTAGTCAAAGTCTTAGAATGTTCCACACCCTGAGACAATGTCCAATGGGGGGGTATTGTGTCGAAAACCAAAAAGTATATGTTAAGGTCTTAGAATGTTCCAAACCCTGTGACAAAGTCCAAGGGGGGGGGGGGGTTTTGTGTCGAAAACCAAAAAGTATTTGTTAAGGTCTTAGAATGTTCCACACCATGAGACAAAGTCCAATGGGGGGGTATTGTGTCGAAAACCAAAAAGTATTTGTTAAGGTCTTAGAATGTTCCAAACCCTGAGACAAAGTCCAAGGGGTGGGTATTGTGTCGAAAACAAAATAGTATATTTTTTACCACAACTTTAGTCAAAGTCTTAGAATGTTCCACACCCTGAGACAATGTCCAATGGGGGGGTATTGTGTCGAAAACCAAAAAGTATTTGTTAAGGTCTTAGAATGTTCCAAACCCTGTGACAAAGTCCAAGGGGGGGGGGGGGGGGTATTGTGTAGAAAACCAAAAAGTATATGTTTTACCACAACTTTAGTCAAAGTCTTAGAATGTTCCACACCCCGAGACAATGTCCAATGGGGGGGTATTGTGTCGAAAACCAAAAAGTATTTGTTAAGGTCTTAGAATGTTCCAAACCCTGAGACAAAGTCCAATGGGGGGGTATTGTGTAGAAAACCAAAAAGTATATGTTTTACCACAACTTTAGTCAAAGTCTTAGAATGTTCCACACCCTGAGACAATGTCCAATGGGGGGGTATTGTGTCGAAAACCAAAAAGTATTTGTTAAGGTCTTAGAATGTTCCAAACCCTGTGACAAAGTCCAAGGGGGGGGGTATTGTGAAAACCAAAAAGTATTTGTTAAGGTCTTAGAATGTTCCAAACCCTGAGACAAAGTCCAAGGGGGGGGGTATTGTGTCGAAAACCAAAAAGTATTTGTTAAGGTCTTAGAATGTTCCACACCCTGAGACAATGTCCAATGGGGGGGTATTGTGTCGAAAACCAAAAAGTATTTGTTAAGGTCTTAGAATGTTCCAAACCCTGTGACAAAGTCCAAGGGGGGGGGTATTCTGTCGAAAACAAAATAGTATATGTTTTACCACAACTTTAGTCAAAGTCTTAGAATGTTCCACACCCTGAGACAATGTCCAATGGGGGGGTATTGTGTCGAAAACCAAAAAGTATTTGTTAAGGTCTTAGAATGTTCCAAACCCTGTGACAAAGTCCAAGGGGGGGGGGGTATTGTGAAAACCAAAAAGTATTTGTTAAGGTCTTAGAATGTTCCAAACCCTGAGACAAAGTCCAAGGGGGGGGTATTGTGTCGAAAACCAAAAAGTATTTGTTAAGGTCTTAGAATGTTCCAAACCCTGAGACAAAGTCCAAGGGGGGGGGTATTGTGTCGAAAACAAAATAGTATATTTTTTACCACAACTTTAGTCAAAGTCTTAGAATGTTCCACACCCTGAGACAATGTCCAATGGGGGGGTATTGTGTCGAAAACCAAAAAGTATTTGTTAAGGTCTTAGAATGTTCCAAACCCTGTGACAAAGTCCAAGGGGGGGGTATTGTGTCGAAAACCAAAAAGTATATGTTTTACCACAACTTTAGTCAAAGTCTTAGAATGTTCCACACCCTGAGACAATGTCCAATGGGGGGGTATTGTGTCGAAAACCAAAAAGTATTTGTTAAGGTCTTAGAATGTTCCAAACCCTGTGACAAAGTCCAAGGGGGGGGTATTGTGTCGAAAACCAAAAAGTATTTGTTAAGGTCTTAGAATGTTCCAAACCCTGAGACAAAGTCCAAGGGGGGGGGGTATTGTGTCGAAAACAAAATAGTATATTTTTTACCACAACTTTAGTCAAAGTCTTAGAATGTTCCACACCCTGAGACAATGTCCAATGGGGGGGTATTGTGTCGAAAACCAAAAAGTATTTGTTAAGGTCTTAGAATGTTCCAAACCCTGTGACAAAGTCCAAGGGGGGGTATTGTGAAAACCAAAAAGTATTTGTTAAGGTCTTAGAATGTTCCAACCCCTGAGACAAAGTCCAAGGGGGGTATTGTGTCGAAAACCAAAAAGTATTTGTTAAGGTCTTAGAATGTTCCAAACCCTGAGACAAAGTCCAATGGGGGGGTATTGTGTCGAAAACAAAATAGTATATTTTTTACCACAACTTTAGTCAAAGTCTTAGAATGTTCCACACCCTGAGACAATGTCCAATGGGGGGGTATTGTGTCGAAAACCAAAAAGTATTTGTTAAGGTCTTAGAATGTTCCAAACCCTGTGACAAAGTCCAAGGGGGGGTATTGTGAAAACCAAAAAGTATTTGTTAAGGTCTTAGAATGTTCCAAACCCTGAGACAAAGTCCAAGGGGGGGGTATTGTGTCGAAAACAAAATAGTATATGTTTAACCACAACTTTAGTCAAAGTCTTAGAATGTTCCACACCCTTTGACAAAGTCCAATGGGGGGGTATTGTGTCGAAAACAAAATAGTATATGTTTTACCACAACTTTAGTCAAAGTCTTAGAATGTTCCAAACCCTGTGACAAAGTCCAAGGGGGGGGTATTGTGTCGAAAACCAAAAAGTATTTGTTAAGGTCTTAGAATGTTCCAAACCCTGTGACAAAGTCCAAGGGGGGGGTATTGTGAAAACCAAAAAGTATTTGTTAAGGTCTTAGAATGTTCCAAACCCTGAGACAAAGTCCAAGGGGGGGGGTATTGTGTCGAAAACCAAAAAGTATATTTTTTACCACAACTTTAGTCAAAGTCTTAGAATGTTCCACACCCTGAGACAATGTCCAATGGGGGGGTATTGTGTCGAAAACAATATAGTATATGTTTTACTACAACTTTAGTCAAAGTCTTAGAATGTTCCACACCCTGAGACAATGTCCAATGGGGGGGTATTGTGTCGAAAACCAAAAAGTATATGTTAAGGTCTTAGAATGTTCCAAACCCTGTGACAAAGTCCAAGGGGGGGGGGGGTATTGTGTCCAAAACCAAAAAGTATTTGTTAAGGTCTTAGAATGTTCCAAACCCTGAGACAAAGTCCAAGGGGGGGGTATTGTGTCGAAAACAAAATAGTATATGTTTTACCACAACTTTAGTCAAAGTCTTAGAATGTTCCACACCCTTTGACAAAGTCCAATGGGGGGGTATTGTGTCGAAAACAAAATAGTATATGTTTTACTACAACTTTAGTCAAAGTCTTAGAATGTTCCACACCCTGAGACAATGTCCAATGGGGGGGTATTGTGTCGAAAACCAAAAAGTATTTGTTACGGTCTTAGAATGTTCCAAACCCTGTGACAAAGTCCAAGGGGGGGGGTATTGTGTCGAAAACCAAAAAGTATTTGTTAAGGTCTTAGAATGTTCCAAACCCTGAGACAAAGTCCAAGGGGGGGGGTATTGTGTAGAAAACCAAAAAGTATATGTTTTACCACAACTTTAGTCAAAGTCTTAGAATGTTCCACACCCTTTGACAAAGTCCAATGGGGGGGTATTGTGTCGAAAACCAAAAAGTATTTGTTAAGGTCTTAGAATGTTCCAAACCCTATGACAAAGTCCAAGGGGGGGGTATTGTGTCGAAAACAAAATAGTATATGTTTTACCACAACTTTAGTCAAAGTCTTAGAATGTTCCACACCCTTTGACAAAGTCCAATGGGGGGGTATTGTGTCGAAAACCAAAAAGTATTTGTTAAGGTCTTAGAATGTTCCAAACCCTGTGACAAAGTTCAAGGGGGGGGGTATTGTGTCGAAAACAAAATAGTATATGTTTTACCACAACTTTAGTCAAAGTCTTAGAATGTTCCACACCCTTTGACAAAGTCCAATGGGGGGGTATTGTGTCGAAACCAAAATAGTATATGTTTTACTACAACTTTAGTCAAAGTCTTAGAATGTTCCACACCCTGAGACAATGTCCAATGGGGGGGTATTGTGTCGAAAACCAAAAAGTATTTGTTAAGGTCTTAGAATGTTCCAAACCCTGAGACAAAGTCCAAGGGGGGGGGGGGGGGGGTTATTGTGTCGAAAACAAAATAGTATATGTTTTACCACAACTTTAGTCAAAGTCTTAGAATGTTCCACACCCTTTGACAAAGTCCAATGGGGGGGTATTGTGTCGAAAACAAAATAGTATATGTTTTACTACAACTTTAGTCAAAGTCTTAGAATGTTCCACACCCTGAGACAATGTCCAATGGGGGGGTATTGTGTCGAAAACCAAAAAGTATTTGTTAAGGTCTTAGAATGTTCCAAACCCTGTGACAAAGTCCAAGGGGGGGGGGTATTGTGTCGAAAACCAAAAAGTATTTGTTAAGGTCTTAGAATGTTCCAAACCCTGAGACAAAGTCCAAGGGGGGGGTATTGTGTAGAAAACCAAAAAGTATATGTTTTACCACAACTTTAGTCAAAGTCTTAGAATGTTCCACACCCTGAGACAATGTCCAATGGGGGGGTATTGTGTCGAAAACCAAAAAGTATTTGTTAAGGTCTTAGAATGTTCCACACCATGAGACAAAGTCCAAGGGGGGGGTATTGTGAAAACCAAAAAGTATATGTTTTACCACAACTTTAGTCAAAGTCTTAGAATGTTCCACACCCTGAGACAATGTCCAATGGGGGGGTATTGTGAAAACCAAAAAGTATTTGTTAAGGTCTTAGAATGTTCCAAACCCTGAGACAAAGTCCAAGGGGGGGGGTATTGTGTCGAAAACAAAATAGTATATGTTTTACCACAACTTTAGTCAAAGTCTTAGAATGTTCCACACCCTTTGACAAAGTCCAATGGGGGGGTATTGTGTCGAAAACAAAATAGTATATGTTTTACTACAACTTTAGTCAAAGTCTTAGAATGTTCCACACCCTGAGACAATGTCCAATGGGGGGGTATTGTGTCGAAAACCAAAAAGTATTTGTTAAGGTCTTAGAATGTTCCAAACCCTGTGACAAAGTCCAAGGGGGGGGGGGGTATTGTGAAAACCAAAAAGTATTTGTTAAGGTCTTAGAATGTTCCAAACCCTGAGACAAAGTCCAAGGGGGGTATTGTGTCGAAAACAAAATAGTATATGTTTAACCACAACTTTAGTCAAAGTCTTAGAATGTTCCACACCCTTTGACAAAGTCCAATGGGGGGGTATTGTGTCGAAAACAAAATAGTATATGTTTTACCACAACTTTAGTCAAAGTCTTAGAATGTTCCACACCCTGAGACAATGTCCAATGGGGGGGTATTGTGTCGAAAACCAAAAAGTATTTGTTAAGGTCTTAGAATGTTCCAAACCCTGTGACAAAGTCCAAGGGGGGGGTATTGTGTCGAAAACCAAAAAGTATTTGTTAAGGTCTTAGAATGTTCCAAACCCTGAGACAAAGTCCAAGGGGGGGTATTGTGTCGAAAACAAAATAGTATATGTTTTACCACAACTTTAGTCAAAGTCTTAGAATGTTCCACACCCTTTGACAAAGTCCAATGGGGGGGTATTGTGTCGAAAACAAAATAGTATATGTTTTACTACAACTTTAGTCAATGTCTTAGAATGTTCCACACCCTGAGACAATGTCCAATGGGGTGGTATTGTGTCGAAAACCAAAAAGTATTTGTTAAGGTCTTAGAATGTTCCAAACCCTGAGACAAAGTCCAAGGGGGGGGTATTGTGTAGAAAACCAAAAAGTATATGTTTTACCACAACTTTAGTCAAAGTCTTAGAATGTTCCACACCCTGAGACAATGTCCAATGGGGGGGTATTGTGTCGAAAACCAAAAAGTATTTGTTAAGGTCTTAGAATGTTCCAAACCCTGTGACAAAGTCCAAGGGGGGGGTATGTGAAAACCAAAAAGTATTTGTTAAGGTCTTAGAATGTTCCAAACCCTGAGACAAAGTCCAAGGGGGGGGGTATTGTGTCGAAAACAAAATAGTATATGTTTAACCACAACTTTAGTCAAAGTCTTAGAATGTTCCACACCCTTTGACAAAGTCCAATGGGGGGGTATTGTGTCGAAAACAAAATAGTATATGTTTTACCACAACTTTAGTCAAAGTCTTAGAATGTTCCAAACCCTGTGACAAAGTCCAAGGGGGGTATTGTGTCGAAAACCAAAAAGTATTTGTTAAGGTCTTAGAATGTTCCAAACCCTGTGACAAAGTCCAAGGGGGTATTGTGAAAACCAAAAAGTATTTGTTAAGGTCTTAGAATGTTCCAAACCCTGAGACAAAGTCCAAGGGGGGGGTATTGTGTCGAAAACCAAAAAGTATATTTTTTACCACAACTTTAGTCAAAGTCTTAGAATGTTCCACACCCTGAGACAATGTCCAAGGGGGGGGGGGGTATTGTGTCGAAAACCAAAAAGTATTTGTTAAGGTCTTAGAATGTTCCAAACCCTGAGACAAAGTCCAAGGGGGGGGGGGGTATTGTGTAGAAAACCAAAAAGTATATGTTTTACCACAACTTTAGTCAAAGTCTTAGAATGTTCCACACCCTGAGACAATGTCCAATGGGGGGGTATTGTGTCGAAAACCAAAAAGTATTTGTTAAGGTCTTAGAATGTTCCAAACCCTGTGACATAGTCCAAGGGGGGGGTATTGTGAAAACCAAAAAGTATTTGTTAAGGTCTTAGAATGTTCCAAACCCTGAGACAAAGTCCAAGGGGGGGGGGGGGGTATTGTGTCCAAAACCAAAAAGTATTTGTTAAGGTCTTAGAATGTTCCAAACCCTGAGACAAAGTCCAAGGGGGGGGTATTGTGTCGAAAACAAAATAGTATATGTTTTACCACAACTTTAGTCAAAGTCTTAGAATGTTCCACACCCTTTGACAATGTCCAATGGGGGGGTATTGTGTCGAAAACCAAAAAGTATTTGTTAAGGTCTTAGAATGTTCCAAACCCTATGACAAAGTCCAAGGGGGGGGGTATTGTGTCGAAAACCAAAAAGTATTTGTTAAGGTCTTAGAATGTTCCAAACCCTGTGACAAAGTCCAAGGGGGGGGGTATTGTGTCGAAAACCAAAAAGTATTTGTTAAGGTCTTAGAATGTTCCAAACCCTGAGACAAAGTCCAAGGGGGGGGTATTGTGTAGAAAACCAAAAAGTATATGTTTTACCACAAATTTAGTCAAAGTCTTAGAATGTTCCACACCCTGAGACAATGTCCAATGGGGGGGTATTGTGTCGAAAACCAAAAAGTATTTGTTAAGGTCTTAGAATGTTCCAAACCCTGTGACAAAGTTCAAGGGGGGGGTATTGTGTCGAAAACAAAATAGTATATGTTTTACCACAACTTTAGTCAAAGTCTTAGAATGTTCCACACCCTTTGACAAAGTCCAATGGGGGGGTATTGTGTCGAAAACAAAATAGTATATGTTTTACTACAACTTTAGTCAAAGTCTTAGAATGTTCCACTCCCTGAGACAATGTCCAATGGGGGGTATTGTGTCGAAAACCAAAAAGTATTTGTTAAGGTCTTAGAATGTTCCAAACCCTGAGACAAAGTCCAAGGGGGGGTATTGTGTCGAAAACAAAATAGTATATGTTTTACCACAACTTTAGTCAAAGTCTTAGAATGTTCCACACCCTTTGACAAAGTCCAATGGGGGGGTATTGTGTCGAAAACAAAATAGTATATGTTTTACTACAACTTTAGTCAAAGTCTTAGAATGTTCCACACCCTGAGACAATGTCCAATGGGGGGGTATTATGTCGAAAACCAAAAAGTATTTGTTAAGGTCTTAGAATGTTCCAAACCCTGTGACAAAGTCCAAGGGGGGGGGGGGGGGGTATTGTGTCGAAAACCAAAAAGTATTTGTTAAGGTCTTAGAATGTTCCAAACCCTGAGACAAAGTCCAAGGGGGGGGGGGGGGGTATTGTGTAGAAAACCAAAAAATATATGTTTTACCACAACTTTAGTCAAAGTCTTAGAATGTTCCACACCCTGAGACAATGTCCAATGGGGGGGTATTGTGTCGAAAACCAAAAAGTATTTGTTAAGGTCTTCGAATGTTCCAAACCCTGTGACAAAGTCCAAGGGGGGGGTATTGTGAAAACCAAAAAGTATTTGTTAAGGTCTTAGAATGTTCCAAACCCTGAGACAAAGTCCAAGGGGGGGGGTATTGTGTCGAAAACCAAAAAGTATTTGTTAAGGTCTTAGAATGTTCCAAACCCTGAGACAAAGTCCAAGGGGGGGGTATTGTGTCGAAAACAAAATAGTATATGTTTTACCACAACTTTAGTCAAAGTCTTAGAATGTTCCACACCCTTTGACAAAGTCCAATGGGGGGGTATTGTGTCGAAAACAAAATAGTATATGTTTTACTACAACTTTAGTTAAAGTCTTAGAATGTTCCACACCCTGAGACAATGTCCAATGGGGTGGTATTGTGTCGAAAACCAAAAAGTATTTGTTAAGGTCTTAGAATGTTCCACACCATGAGACAATGTCCAATGGGGGGGTATTGTGTCGAAAACCAAAAAGTATTTGTTAAGGTCTTAGAATGTTCCAAACCCTGAGACAAAGTCCAAGGGGGGGGTATTGTGTCGAAAACCAAAAAGTATTTGTTAAGGTCTTAGAATGTTCCAAACCCTGAGACAAAGTCCAAGGGGGGGGTATTGTGTAGAAAACCAAAAAGTATATGTTTTACCACAAATTTAGTCAAAGTCTTAGAATGTTCCACACCCTGAGACAATGTCCAATGGGGGGGTATTGTGTCGAAAACCAAAAAGTATTTGTTAAGGTCTTAGAATGTTCCAAACCCTGTGACAAAGTTCAAGGGGGGGGGTATTGTGTCGAAAACAAAATAGTATATGTTTTACCACAACTTTAGTCAAAGTCTTAGAATGTTCCACACCCTTTGACAAAGTCCAATGGGGGGGTATTGTGTCGAAAACAAAATAGTATATGTTTTACTACAACTTTAGTTAAAGTCTTAGAATGTTCCACACCCTGAGACAATGTCCAATGGGGTGGTATTGTGTCGAAAACCAAAAAGTATTTGTTAAGGTCTTAGAATGTTCCACACCATGAGACAATGTCCAATGGGGGGGTATTGTGTCGAAAACCAAAAAGTATTTGTTAAGGTCTTAGAATGTTCCAAACCCTGAGACAAAGTCCAAGGGGGGGGTATTGTGTCGAAAACCAAAAAGTATTTGTTAAGGTCTTAGAATGTTCCAAACCCTGAGACAAAGTCCAAGGGGGGGGGTATTGTGTCGAAAACAAAATAGTATATGTTTTACCACAACTTTAGTCAAAGTCTTAGAATGTTCCACACCCTTTGACAAAGTCCAATGGGGGGGTATTGTGTCGAAAACCAAAAAGTATTTGTTAAGGTCTTAGAATGTTCCAAACCCTATGACAAAGTCGAAGGGGGGGGGTATTGTGTCGAAAACCAAAAAGTATTTGTTAAGGTCTTAGAATGTTCAAAACCCTGTGACAAAGTCCAAGGGGGGGATATTGTGTCGAAAACCAAAAAGTATTTGTTAAGGTCTTAGAATGTTCCAAACCCTGAGACAAAGTCCAAGGGGGGGGTATTGTGTAGAAAACCAAAAAGTATATGTTTTACCACAAATTTAGTCAAAGTCTTAGAATGTTCCACACCCTGAGACAATGTCCAATGGGGGGGTATTGTGTCGAAAACCAAAAAGTATTTGTTAAGGTCTTAGAATGTTCCAAACCCTGTGACAAAGTTCAAGGGGGGGGTATTGTGTCGAAAACAAAATAGTTTATGTTTTACCACAACTTTAGTCAAAGTCTTAGAATGTTCCACACCCTTTGACAAAGTCCAATGGGGGGGTATTGTGTCGAAAACAAAATAGTATATGTTTTACTACAACTTTAGTCAAAGTCTTAGAATGTTCCACTCCCTGAGACAATGTCCAATGGGGGGGTATTGTGTCGAAAACCAAAAAGTATTTGTTAAGGTCTTAGAATGTTCCAAACCCTGTGACAAAGTCCAAGGGGGGGTATTGTGAAAACCAAAAAGTATTTGTTAAGGTCTTAGAATGTTCCAAACCCTGAGACAAAGTCCAAGGGGGGGGTATTGTGTCGAAAACAAAATAGTATATGTTTAACCACAACTTTAGTCAAAGTCTTAGAATGTTCCACACCCTTTGACAAAGTCCAATGGGGGGGTATTGTGTCGAAAACAAAATAGTATATGTTTTACTACAACTTTAGTCAAAGTCTTAGAATGCTCCAAACCCTGTGACAAAGTCCAAGGGGGGGGTATTGTGTCGAAAACCAAAAAGTATTTGTTAAGGTCTTAGAATGTTCCAAACCCTGTGACAAAGTCCAAGGGGGGGGTATTGTGAAAACCAAAAAGTATTTGTTAAGGTCTTAGAATGTTCCAAACCCTGAGACAAAGTCCAAGGGGGGGGGGTATTGTGTCGAAAACCAAAAAGTATATTTTTTACCACAACTTTAGTCAAAGTCTTAGAATGTTCCACACCCTGAGACAATGTCCAATGGGGGGGTATTGTGTCGAAAACAAAATAGTATATGTTTTACTACAACTTTAGTCAAAGTCTTAGAATGTTCCACACCCTGAGACAATGTCCAATGGGGGGGTATTGTGTCGAAAACCAAAAAGTATATGTTAAGGTCTTAGAATGTTCCAAACCCTGTGACAAAGTCCAAGGGGGGGGGGTATTGTGTCCAAAACCAAAAAGTATTTGTTAAGGTCTTAGAATGTTCCAAACCCTGAGACAAAGTCCAAGGGGGGGGGTATTGTGTCGAAAACAAAATAGTATATGTTTTACCACAACTTTAGTCAAAGTCTTAGAATGTTCCACACCCTTTGACAAAGTCCAATGGGGGGGTATTGTGTCGAAAACAAAATAGTATATGTTTTATTACAACTTTAGTTAAAGTCTTAGAATGTTCCACACCCTGAGACAATGTCCAATGGGGTGGTATTGTGTCGAAAACCAAAAAGTATTTGTTAAGGTCTTAGAATGTTCCACACCATGAGACAATGTCCAATGGGGGGGTATTGTGTCGAAAACCAAAAAGTATTTGTTAAGGTCTTAGAATGTTCCAAACCCTGAGACAAAGTCCAAGGGGGGGGGTATTGTGTAGAAAACCAAAAAGTATATGTTTTACCACAACTTTAGTCAAAGTCTTAGAATGTTCCACACCCTGAGACAATGTCCAATGGGGGGGTATTGTGTCGAAAACCAAAAAGTATTTGTTAAGGTCTTAGAATGTTCCAAACCCTGTGACAAAGTCCAAGGGGGGGTATTGTGAAAACCAAAAAGTATTTGTTAAGGTCTTAGAATGTTCCAAACCCTGAGACAAAGTCCAAGGGGGGGGTATTGTGTCGAAAACCAAAAAGTATTTGTTAAGGTCTTAGAATGTTCCAAACCCTGAGACAAAGTCCAAGGGGGGGGTATTGTGTCGAAAACAAAATAGTATATTTTTTACCACAACTTTAGTCAAAGTCTTAGAATGTTCCACACCCTTTGACAATGTCCAATGGGGGGGTATTGTGTCGAAAACCAAAAAGTATTTGTTTTACCACAACTTTAGTCAAAGTCTTAGAATGTTCCACACCCTGAGACAATGTCCAATGGGGGGGTATTGTGTCGAAAACCAAAAAGTATTTGTTAAGGTCTTAGAATGTTCCAAACCCTGTGACAAAGTCCAAGGGGGGGTATTGTGTCGAAAACCAAAAAGTATTTGTTAAGGTCTTAGAATGTTCCAAACCCTGTGACAAAGTCCAAGGGGGGGGTATTGTGTCGAAAACAAAATAGTATATTTTTTACCACAACTTTAGTCAAAGTCTTAGAATGTTCCACACCCTGAGACAATGTCCAATGGGGGGGTATTGTGTCGAAAACCAAAAAGTATTTGTTAAGGTCTTAGAATGTTCCAAACGCTGTGACAAAGTCCAAGGGGGGGGTATTGTGAAAACCAAAAAGTATTTGTTAAGGTCTTAGAATGTTCCAAACCCTGAGACAAAGTCCAAGGGGGGGGTATTGTGTCGAAAACAAAATAGTATATGTTTTACCACAACTTTAGTCAAAGTCTTAGAATGTTCCACACCCTGAGACAATGTCCAATGGGGGGTATTGTGTCGAAAACCAAAAAGTATTTGTTAAGGTCTTAGAATGTTCCAAACCCTGAGACAAAGTCCAAGGGGGGGGTATTGTGTCGAAAACCAAAAAGTATTTGTTAAGGTCTTAGAATGTTCCACACCCTGAGACAATGTCCAATGGGGGGGTATTGTGTCGAAAACAAAATAGTATATGTTTTACTACAACTTTAGTCAAAGTCTTAGAATGTTCCACACCCTGAGACAATGTCCAATGGGGGGGTATTGTGTCGAAAACCAAAAAGTATATGTTAAGGTCTTAGAATGTTCCAAACCCTGTGACAAAGTCCAAGGGGGAGGCGTATTGTGTCCAAAACCAAAAAGTATTTGTTAAGGTCTTAGAATGTTCCAAACCCTGAGACAAAGTCCAAGGGGGGGGGGGTATTGTGTCGAAAACAAAATAGTATATGTTTTACCACAACTTTAGTCAAAGTCTTAGAATGTTCCACACCCTTTGACAAAGTCCAATGGGGGGGTATTGTGTCGAAAACAAAATAGTATATGTTTTACTACAACTTTAGTTAAAGTCTTAGAATGTTCCACACCCTGAGACAATGTCCAATGGGGTGGTATTGTGTCGAAAACCAAAAAGTATTTGTTAAGGTCTTAGAATGTTCCACACCATGAGACAATGTCCAATGGGGGGGTATTGTGTCGAAAACCAAAAAGTATTTGTTAAGGTCTTAGAATGTTCCACACCATGAGACAAAGTCCAATGGGGGGGTATTGTGTAGAAAACCAAAAAGTATATGTTTTACCACAACTTTAGTCAAAGTCTTAGAATGTTCCAAACCCTGAGACAAAGTCCAAGGGGGGGGTATTGTGTCGAAAACCAAAAAGTATTTGTTAAGGTCTTAGAATGTTCCAAACCCTGAGACAAAGTCCAAGGGGGGGGTATTGTGTCGAAAACAAAATAGTATATTTTTTACCACAACTTTAGTCAAAGTCTTAGAATGTTCCACACCCTTTGACAAAGTCCAATGGGGGGTATTGTGTCGAAAACAAAATAGTATATGTTTTACCACAACTTTAGTCAAAGTCTTAGAATGTTCCACACCCTTTGACAAAGTCCAAGGGGGGGGGTATTGTGTCGAAAACAAAATAGTATATGTTTTACCACAACTTTAGTCAAAGTCTTACAATGTTCCACACCCTTTGACAAAGTCCAAGGGGGGGGTATTGTGTAGAAAACCAAAAAGTATATGTTTTACCACAACTTTAGTCAAAGTCTTAGAATGTTCCAAACCCTGAGACAAAGTCCAAGGGGGGGGTATTGTGTCGAAAACCAAAAAGTATTTGTTAAGGTCTTAGAATGTTCCAAACCCTGAGACAAAGTCCAAGGGGGGGGTATTGTGTCGAAAACAAAATAGTATATTTTTTACCACAACTTTAGTCAAAGTCTTAGAATGTTCCACACCCTTTGACAAAGTCCAATGGGGGGGTATTGTGTCGAAAACAAAATAGTATATGTTTTACCACAACTTTAGTCAAAGTCTTAGAATGTTCCAAACCCTGTGACAAAGTCCAAGGGGGGGGTATTGTGTCGAAAACCAAAAAGTATTTGTTAAGGTCTTAGAATGTTCCAAACCCTGTGACAAAGTCCAAGGGGGGGGTATTGTGAAAACCAAAAAGTATTTGTTAAGGTCTTAGAATGTTCCAAACCCTGAGACAAAGTCCAAGGGGGGGGTATTGTGTCGAAAACCAAAAAGTATATTTTTTACCACAACTTTAGTCAAAGTCTTAGAATGTTCCACACCCTGAGACAATGTCCAATGGGGGGGTATTGTGTCGAAAACAAAATAGTATATGTTTTACTACAACTTTAGTCAAAGTCTTAGAATGTTCCACACCCTGAGACAATGTCCAATGGGGGGGTATTGTGTCGAAAACCAAAAAGTATATGTTAAGGTCTTAGAATGTTCCAAACCCTGTGACAAAGTCCAAGGGGGAGGGGTATTGTGTCCAAAACCAAAAAGTATTTGTTAAGGTCTTAGAATGTTCCAAACCCTGAGACAAAGTCCAAGGGGGGGGTATTGTGTCGAAAACAAAATAGTATATGTTTTACCACAACTTTAGTCAAAGTCTTAGAATGTTCCACACCCTTTGACAAAGTCCAATGGGGGGGTATTGTGTCGAAAACAAAATAGTATATGTTTTACTACAACTTTAGTTAAAGTCTTAGAATGTTCCACACCCTGAGACAATGTCCAATGGGGTGGTATTGTGTCGAAAACCAAAAAGTATTTGTTAAGGTCTTAGAATGTTCCACACCATGAGACAATGTCCAATGGGGGGGGTATTGTGTCGAAAACCAAAAAGTATTTGTTAAGGTCTTAGAATGTTACACACCATGAGACAAAGTCCAATGGGGGGGTATTGTGTCGAAAACCAAAAAGTATTTGTTAAGGTCTTAGAATGTTCCAAACCCTGAGACAAAGTCCAAGGGGGGGGGGGGTATTGTGTCGAAAACAAAATAGTATATGTTTTACCACAACTTTAGTCAAAGTCTTAGAATGTTCCACACCCTTTGACAAAGTCCAAGGGGGGGGTATTGTGTCGAAAACAAAATAGTATATGTTTTACCACAACTTTAGTCAAAGTCTTACAATGTTCCACACCCTTTGACAAAGTCCAAGGGGGGGGTATTGTGTAGAAAACCAAAAAGTATATGTTTTACCACAACTTTAGTCAAAGTCTTAGAATGTTCCACACCCTGAGACAATGTCCAATGGGGGGGTATTGTGTCGAAAACCAAAAAGTATTTGTTAAGGTCTTAGAATGTTCCAAACCCTGAGACAAAGTCCAAGGGGGGGGGGGGTATTGTGTAGAAAACCAAAAAGTATATGTTTTACCACAACTTTAGTCAAAGTCTTAGAATGTTCCACACCCTGAGACAATGTCCAATGGGGGGGTATTGTGTCGAAAACCAAAAAGTATTTGTTAAGGTCTTAGAATGTTCCAAACCCTGTGACAAAGTCCAAGGGGGGGGTATTGTGAAAACCAAAAAGTATTTGTTAAGGTCTTAGAATGTTCCAAACCCTGAGACAAAGTCCAAGGGGGGGGTATTGTGTCGAAAACCAAAAAGTATTTGTTAAGGTCTTAGAATGTTCCAAACCCTGAGACAAAGTCCAAGGGGGAGGTATTGTGTCGAAAACAAAATAGTATATTTTTTACCACAACTTTAGTCAAAGTCTTAGAATGTTCCACACCCTGAGACAATGTCCAATGGGGTGGTATTGTGTCGAAAACCAAAAAGTATTTGTTAAGGTCTTAGAATGTTCCAAACCCTGAGACAAAGTCCAAGGGGGGGGGTATTGTGTCGAAAACCAAAAAGTATATGTTTTACCACAACTTTAGTCAAAGTCTTAGAATGTTCCAAACCCTGTGACAAAGTCCAAGGGGGGGGTATTGTGTCGAAAACCAAAAAGTATTTGTTAAGGTCTTAGAATGTTCCAAACCCTGAGACAAAGTCCAAGGGGGGGGGTATTGTGTCGAAAACAAAATAGTATATTTTTTACCACAACTTTAGTCAAAGTCTTAGAATGTTCCACACCCTGAGACAATGTCCAATGGGGGGGTATTGTGTCGAAAACCAAAAAGTATTTGTTAAGGTCTTAGAATGTTCCAAACCCTGTGACAAAGTCCAAGGGGGGGGGTATTGTGAAAACCAAAAAGTATTTGTTAAGGTCTTAGAATGTTCCAAACCCTGAGACAAAGTCCAAGGGGGGGGTATTGTGTCGAAAACAAAATAGTATATGTTTTACCACAACTTTAGTCAAAGTCTTAGAATGTTCCACACCCTGAGACAATGTCCAATGGGGGGGTATTGTGTCGAAAACCAAAAAGTATTTGTTAAGGTCTTAGAATGTTCCAAACCCTGAGACAAAGTCCAAGGGGGGGGTATTGTGTCGAAAACCAAAAAGTATTTGTTAAGGTCTTAGAATGTTCCAAACCCTGAGACAAAGTCCAATGGGGGGGTATTGTGTCGAAAACAAAATAGTATATTTTTTACCACAACTTTAGTCAAAGTCTTAGAATGTTCCACACCCTGAGACAATGTCCAATGGGGGGGTATTGTGTCGAAAACCAAAAAGTATTTGTTAAGGTCTTAGAATGTTCCAAACCCTGTGACAAAGTCCAAGGGGGGGGTATTGCGAAAACCAAAAAGTATTTGTTAAGGTCTTAGAATGTTCCAAACCCTGAAACAAAGTCCAAGGGGGCGGGTATTGTGTCGAAAACAAAATAGTATATGTTTAACCACAACTTTAGTCAAAGTCTTAGAATGTTCCACACCCTTTGACAAAGTCCAATGGGGGGGTATTGTGTCGAAAACAAAATAGTATATGTTTTACCACAACTTTACTCAAAGTCTTAGAATGTTCCAAACCCTGTGACAAAGTCCAAGGGGGGGTATTGTGTCGAAAACCAAAAAGTATTTGTTAAGGTCTTAGAATGTTCCAAACCCTGTGACAAAGTCCAAAGGGGGGGTATTGTGAAAACCAAAAAGTATTTGTTAAGGTCTTAGAATGTTCCAAACCCTGAGACAAAGTCCAAGGGGGGGTATTGTGTCGAAAACCAAAAAGTATATTTTTTACCACAACTTTAGTCAAAGTCTTAGAATGTTCCACACCCTGAGACAATGTCCAATGGGGGGGTATTGTGTCGAAAACAAAATAGTATATGTTTTACTACAACTTTAGTCAAAGTCTTAGAATGTTCCACACCCTGAGACAATGTCCAATGGGGGGGTATTGTGTCGAAAACCAAAAAGTATATGTTAAGGTCTTAGAATGTTCCAAACCCTGTGACAAAGTCCAAGGGGGGGGGTATTGTGTCCAAAACCAAAAAGTATTTGTTAAGGTCTTAGAATGTTCCAAACCCTGAGACAAAGTCCAAGGGGGGGGGTATTGTGTCGAAAACAAAATAGTATATGTTTTACCACAACTTTAGTCAAAGTCTTAGAATGTTCCACACCCTTTGACAAAGTCCAATGGGGGGGTATTGTGTCGAAAACAAAATAGTATATATTTTACTACAACTTTAGTTAAAGTCTTAGAATGTTCCACACCCTGAGACAATGTCCAATGGGGTGGTATTGTGTCGAAAACCAAAAAGTATTTGTTAAGGTCTTAGAATGTTCCACACCATGAGACAATGTCCAATGGGGGGGTATTGTGTCGAAAACCAAAAAGTATTTGTTAAGGTCTTAGAATGTTCCACACCATGAGACAAAGTCCAATGGGGGGGTATTGTGTCGAAAACCAAAAAGTATTTGTTAAGGTCTTAGAATGTTCCAAACCCTGAGACAAAGTCCAAGGGGGGGGTATTGTGTCGAAAACCAAAAAGTATTTGTTAAGGTCTTAGAATGTTCCAAACCCTGAGACAAAGTCCAAGGGGGGGTATTGTGTCGAAAACAAAATAGTATATGTTTTACCACAACTTTAGTCAAAGTCTTAGAATGTTCCACACCCTTTGCAAAGTCCAATGGGGGGGTATTGTGTCGAAAACAAAATAGTATATGTTTTACTACAACTTTAGTTAAAGTCTTAGAATGTTCCACACCCTGAGACAATGTCCAATGGGGTGGTATTGTGTCGAAAACCAAAAAGTATTTGTTAAGGTCTTAGAATGTTCCACACCATGAGACAATGTCCAATGGGGGGGTATTGTGTCGAAAACCAAAAAGTATTTGTTAAGGTCTTAGAATGTTCCACACCATGAGACAAAGTCCAATGGGGGGGTATTGTGTCGAAAACCAAAAAGTATTTGTTAAGGTCTTAGAATGTTCCAAACCCTGAGACAAAGTCCAAGGGGGGGGGTATTGTGTCGAAAACCAAAAAGTATTTGTTAAGGTCTTAGAATGTTCCAAACCCTGAGACAAAGTCCAAGGGGGGGGTATTGTGTCGAAAACAAAATAGTATATGTTTTACCACAACTTTAGTCAAAGTCTTAGAATGTTCCACACCCTTTGACAAAGTCCAAGGGGGGGGTATTGTGTCGAAAACCAAAAAGTATTTGTTAAGGTCTTAGAATGTTCCAAACCCTATGACAAAGTCCAAGGGGGGGGTATTGTGAAAACCAAAAAGTATTTGTTAAGGTCTTAGAATGTTCCAAACCCTGAGACAAAGTCCAAGGGGGGGGTATTGTGTCGAAAACCAAAAAGTATATTTTTTACCACAACTTTAGTCAAAGTCTTAGAATGTTCCACACCCTGAGACAATGTCCAATGGGGGGGTATTGTGTTGAAAACAAAATAGTATATGTTTTACTACAACTTTAGTCAAAGTCTTAGAATGTTCCACACCCTGAGACAATGTCCAATGGGGGGGTATTGTGTCGAAAACCAAAAAGTATATGTTAAGGTCTTAGAATGTTCCAAACCCTGTGACAAAGTCCAAGGGGGGGGGGGGTATTGTGTCCAAAACCAAAAAGTATTTGTTAAGGTCTTAGAATGTTCCAAACCCTGAGACAAAGTCCAAGGGGGGGGTATTGTGTCGAAAACAAAATAGTATATGTTTTACCACAACTTTAGTCAAAGTCTTAGAATGTTCCACACCCTTTGACAAAGTCCAATGGGGGGGTATTGTGTAGAAAACAAAATAGTATATGTTTTACTACAACTTTAGTTAAAGTCTTAGAATGTTCCACACCCTGAGACAATGTCCAATGGGGTGGTATTGTGTCGAAAACCAAAAAGTATTTGTTAAGGTCTTAGAATGTTCCACACCATGAGACAATGTCCAATGGGGGGGTATTGTGTCGAAAACCAAAAAGTATTTGTTAAGGTCTTAGAATGTTCCACACCATGAGACAAAGTCCAATGGGGGGGTATTGTGTCGAAAACCAAAAAGTATTTGTTAAGGTCTTTGAATGTTCCAAACCCTGAGACAAAGTCCAATGGGGGGGTATTGTGTCGAAAACCAAAAAGTATTTGTTAAGGTCTTAGAATGTTCCAAACCCTGAGACAAAGTCCAAGGGGGGGGGGTATTGTGTCGAAAACAAAATAGTATATGTTTTACCACAACTTTAGTCAAAGTCTTAGAATGTTCCACACCCTTTGACAAAGTCCAATGGGGGGGTATTGTGTCGAAAACCAAAAAGTATTTGTTAAGGTCTTAGAATGTTCCAAACCCTATGACAAAGTCCAAGGGGGGGGGGTATTGTGTCGAAAACAAAATAGTATATGTTTTACCACAACTTTAGTCAAAGTCTTAGAATGTTCCACACCCTTTGACAAAGTCCAATGGGGGGGTATTGTGTCGAAAACCAAAAAGTATTTGTTAAGGTCTTAGAATGTTCCAAACCCTGTGACAAAGTTCAAGGGGGGGGTATTGTGTCGAAAACAAAATAGTATATGTTTTACCACAACTTTAGTCAAAGTCTTAGAATGTTCCACACCCTTTGACAAAGTCCAATGGGGGGGGTATTGTGTCGAAAACAAAATAGTATATGTTTTACTACAACTTTAGTCAAAGTCTTAGAATGCTCCACACCCTGAGACAATGTCCAATGGGGGGGTATTGTGTCGAAAACCAAAAAGTATTTGTTAAGGTCTTAGAATGTTCCAAACCCTGAGACAAAGTCCAAGGGGGGGGGGGGGGGTATTGTGTCGAAAACAAAATAGTATATGTTTTACCACAACTTTAGTCAAAGTCTTAGAATGTTCCACACCCTTTGACAAAGTCCAATGGGGGGGTATTGTGTCGAAAACAAAATAGTATATGTTTTACTACAACTTTAGTCAAAGTCTTAGAATGTTCCACACCCTGAGACAATGTCCAATGGGGGGGTATTGTGTCGAAAACCAAAAAGTATTTGTTAAGGTCTTAGAATGTTCCAAACCCTGTGACAAAGTCCAAGGGGGGGGTATTGTGTCGAAAACCAAAAAGTATTTGTTAAGGTCTTAGAATGTTCCAAACCCTGAGACAAAGTCCAAGGGGGGGGTATTGTGTAGAAAACCAAAAAGTATATGTTTTACCACAACTTTAATCAAAGTCTTAGAATGTGCCACACCCTGAGACAATGTCCAATGGGGGGGTATTGTGTCGAAAACCAAAAAGTATTTGTTAAGGTCTTAGAATGTTCCACACCATGAGACAAAGTCCAAGGGGGGGGTATTGTGAAAACCAAAAAGTATATGTTTTACCACAACTTTAGTCAAAGTCTTAGAATGTTCCACACCCTGAGACAATGTCCAATGGGGGGGTATTGTGAAAACCAAAAAGTATTTGTTAAGGTCTTAGAATGTTCCAAACCCTGAGACAAAGTCCAAGGGGGGGGTATTGTGTCGAAAACAAAATAGTATATGTTTTACCACAACTTTAGTCAAAGTCTTAGAATGTTCCACACCCTTTGACAAAGTCCAATGGGGGGGTATTGTGTCGAAAACAAAATAGTATATGTTTTACTACAACTTTAGTCAAAGTCTTAGAATTTTCCACACCCTGAGACAATGTCCAATGGGGGGGTATTGTGTCGAAAACCAAAAAGTATTTGTTAAGGTCTTAGAATGTTCCAAACCCTGTGACAAAGTCCAAGGGGGGGGGTATTGTGAAAACCAAAAAGTATTTGTTAAGGTCTTAGAATGTTCCAAACCCTGAGACAAAGTCCAAGGGGGGGGTATTGTGTCGAAAACAAAATAGTATATGTTTAACCACAACTTTAGTCAAAGTCTTAGAATGTTCCACACCCTTTGACAAAGTCCAATGGGGGGGTATTGTGTCGAAAACAAAATAGTATATGTTTTACCACAACTTTAGTCAAAGTCTTAGAATGTTCCACACCCTTTGACAATGTCCAATGGGGGGGTATTGTGTCGAAAACCAAAAAGTATTTGTTAAGGTCTTAGAATGTTCCAAACCCTGTGACAAAGTCCAAGGGGGGGTATTGTGTCGAAAACCAAAAAGTATATGTTTTACCACAACTTTAGTCAAAGTCTTAGAATGTTCCACACCCTGAGACAATGTCCAATGGGGGTGTATTATGTCGAAAACCAAAAAGTATTTGTTAAGGTCTTAGAATGTTCCAAACCCTGTGACAAAGTCCAAGGGGGGGGTATTGTGAAAACCAAAAAGTATTTGTTAAGGTCTTAGAATGTTCCAAACCCTGAGACAAAGTCCAAGGGGGGGGTATTGTGTCGAAAACAAAATAGTATATGTTTAACCACAACTTTAGTCAAAGTCTTAGAATGTTCCACACCCTTTGACAAAGTCCAATGGGGGGGTATTGTGTCGAAAACAAAATAGTATATGTTTTACCACAACTTTAGTCAAAGTCTTAGAATGTTCCAAACCCTGTGACAAAGTCCAAGGGGGGGGTATTGTGTCGAAAACCAAAAAGTATTTGTTAAGGTCTTAGAATGTTCCAAACCCTGTGACAAAGTCCAAGGGGGGGGTATTGTGAAAACCAAAAAGTATTTGTTAAGGTCTTAGAATGTTCCAAACCCTGAGACAAAGTCCAAGGGGGGGGTATTGTGTCGAAAACCAAAAAGTATATGTTTTACCACAACTTTAGTCAAAGTCTTAGAATGTTCCACACCCTTTGACAAAGTCCAATGGGGGGGTATTGTGTCGAAAACCAAAAAGTATTTGTTAAGGTCTTAGAATGTTCCAAACCCTGTGACAAAGTCCAAGGGGGGGGTATTGTGTCGAAAACAAAATAGTATATGTTTTACTACAACTTTAGTCAAAGTCTTAGAATGTTCCACACCCTGAGACAATGTCCAATGGGGGGGTATTATGTCGAAAACCAAAAAGTATTTGTTAAGGTCTTAGAATGTTCCAAACCCTGAGACAAAGTCCAAGGGGGGGGGTATTGTGTCCAAAACCAAAAAGTATTTGTTAAGGTCTTAGAATGTTCCAAACCCTGAGACAAAAATCCAATGGGGGGGTATTGTGTCGATAACAAAATAGTATATGTTTTACCACAACTTTAGTCAAAGTCTTAGAATGTTCCACACCCTTTGACAAAGTCCAATGGGGGGGTATTGTGTCGAAAACCAAAAAGTATTTGTTAAGGTCTTAGAATGTTCCACACCATGAGACAAAGTCCAATGGGGGGGTATTGTGTCGAAAACCAAAAAGTATTTGTTAAGGTCTTAGAATGTTCCAAACCCTGAGACAAAGTCCAAGGGGGGGGGGGGGTATTGTGTCGAAAACCAAAAAGTATTTGTTAAGGTCTTAGAATGTTCCAAACCCTGAGACAAAGTCCAAGGGGGGGGTATTGTGTCGAAAACAAAATAGTATATGTTTTACCACAACTTTAGTCAAAGTCTTAGAATGTTCCACACCCTTTGACAAAGTCCAATGGGGGGGTATTGTGTCGAAAACCAAAAAGTATTTGTTAAGGTCTTAGAATGTTCCAAACCCTATGACAAAGTCCAAGGGGGGGGGGGTATTGTGTCGAAAACCAAAAAGTATTTGTTAAGGTCTTAGAATGTTCCAAACCCTGTGACAAAGTCCAAGGGGGGGGTATTGCGTCGAAAACCAAAAAGTATTTGTTAAGGTCTTAGAATGTTCCAAACCCTGAGACAAAGTCCAAGGGGGGGGGTATTGTGTAGAAAACCAAAAAGTATATGTTTTACCACAAATTTAGTCAAAGTCTTAGAATGTTCCACACCCTGAGACAATGTCCAATGGGGGGGTATTGTGTCGAAAACCAAAAAGTATTTGTTAAGGTCTTAGAATGTTCCAAACCCTGTGACAAAGTTCAAGGGGGGGGTATTGTGTCGAAAACAAAATAGTATATGTTTTACCACAACTTTAGTCAAAGTCTCAGAATGTTCCACACCCTTTGACAAAGTCCAATGGGGGGGTATTGTGTCGAAAACAAAATAGTATATGTTTTACTACAACTTTAGTCAAAGTCTTAGAATGTTCCACTCCCTGAGACAATGTCCAATGGGGGGGTATTGTGTCGAAAACCAAAAAGTATTTGTTAAGGTCTTAGAATGTTCCAAACCCTTTGACAAAGTCCAATGGGGGGGTATTGTGTCGAAAACAAAATAGTATATGTTTTACTACAACTTTAGTCAAAGTCTTAGAATGTTCCACTCCCTGAGACAATGTCCAATGGGGGGGTATTGTGTCGAAAACCAAAAAGTATTTGTTAAGGTCTTAGAATGTTCCAAACCCTGAGAAAAAGTCCAAGGGGGGGGTATTGTGTCGAAAACAAAATAGTATATGTTTTACCACAACTTTAGTCAAAGTCTTAGAATGTTCCACACCCTTTGACAAAGTCCAATGGGGGGGTATTGTGTCGAAAACAAAATAGTATATGTTTTACTACAACTTTAGTCAAAGTCTTAGAATGTTCCACACCCTGAGACAATGTCCAATGGGGTGGTATTGTGTCGAAAACCAAAAAGTATTTGTTAAGGTCTTAGAATGTTCCAAACCCTGTGACAAAGTCCAAGGGGGGGGTATTGTGAAAACCAAAAAGTATTTGTTAAGGTCTTAGAATGTTCCAAACCCTGAGACAAAGTCCAAGGGGGGGGTATTGTGTCGAAAACAAAATAGTATAAGTTTTACCACAACTTTAGTCAAAGTCTTAGAATGTTCCACACCCTGAGACAATGTCCAATGGGGGGGTATTGTGAAAACCAAAAAGTATTTGTTAAGGTCTTAGAATGTTCCAAACCCTGAGACAAAGTCCAAGGGGGGGGGGGGTATTGTGTCGAAAACAAAATAGTATATGTTTTACCACAACTTTAGTCAAAGTCTTAGAATGTTCCACACCCTTTGACAAAGTCCAATGGGGGGGTATTGTGTCGAAAACAAAATAGTATATGTTTTACCACAACTTTAGTCAAAGTGTTAGAATGTTCCAAACCCTGTGACAAAGTCCAAGGGGGGGGTATTGTGTCGAAAACAAAATAGTATATGTTTTACCACAACTTTAGTCAAAGTCTTAGAATGTTCCACACCCTTTGACAAAGTCCAATGGGGGGGTATTGTGTCGAAAACAAAATAGTATATGTTTTACTACAACTTTAGTCAAAGTCTTAGAATGTTCCACACCCTGAGACAATGTCCAATGGGGGGGTATTGTGTCGAAAACCAAAAAGTATTTGTTAAGGTCTTAGAATGTTCCAAACCCTGTGACAAAGTCCAAGGGGGGGGGTATTGTGTCGAAAACCAAAAAGTATTTGTTAAGGTCTTAGAATGTTCCAAACCCTGAGACAAAGTCCAAGGGGGGGGGTATTGTGTCGAAAACAAAATAGTATATGTTTTACCACAACTTTAGTCAAAGTCTTAGAATGTTCCACACCCTTTGACAAAGTCCAAGGGGGGGGGTATTGTGTCGAAAACAAAATAGTATATGTTTTACCACAACTTTAGTCAAAGTCTTACAATGTTCCACACCCTTTGACAAAGTCCAAGGGGGGGGTATTGTGTAGAAAACCAAAAAGTATATGTTTTACCACAACTTTAGTCAAAGTCTTAGAATGTTCCACACCCTGAGACAATGTCCAATGGGGGGGTATTGTGTCGAAAACCAAAAAGTATTTGTTAAGGTCTTAGAATGTTCCAAACCCTGAGACAAAGCCCAAGGGGGGGTATTGTGTAGAAAACCAAAAAGTATATGTTTTACCACAACTTTAGTCAAAGTCTTAGAATGTTCCACACCCTGAGACAATGTCCAATGGGGGGGTATTGTGTCGAAAACCAAAAAGTATTTGTTAAGGTCTTAGAATGTTCCAAACCCTGTGACAAAGTCCAAGGGGGGGGTATTGTGTCGAAAACCAAAAAGTATTTGTTAAGGTCTTAGAATGTTCCAAACCCTGAGACAAAGTCCAAGGGGGGGGTATTGTGTAGAAAACCAAAAAGTATATGTTTTACCACAACTTTAGTCAAAGTCTTAGAATGTTCCACACCCTGAGACAATGTCCAATGGGGGGTATTGTGTCGAAAACCAAAAAGTATTTGTTAAGGTCTTAGAATGTTCCAAACCCTGTGACAAAGTCCAAGGGGGGGGTATTGTGTCGAAAACAAAATAGTATATGTTTTACCACAAATTTAGTCAAAGTCTCAGAATGTTCCACACCCTTTGACAAAGTCCAATGGGGGGTATTGTGTCGAAAACAAAATAGTATATGTTTTACTACAACTTTAGTCAAAGTCTTAGAATGTTCCACACCCTGAGACAATGTCCAATGGGGGGGTATTGTGTCGAAAACCAAAAAGTATTTGTTAAGGTCTTAGAATGTTCCAAACCCTGTGACAAAGTCCAAGGGGGGGTATTGTGTCGAAAACCAAAAAAGTATTTGTTTAAGGTCTTAGAATGTTCCAAACCCTGAGACAAAGTCCAAGGGGGGGGGGGTATTGTGTCGAAAACAAAATAGTATATGTTTTACCACAACTTTAGTCAAAGTCTTAGAATGTTCCACACCCTTTGACAAAGTCCAAGGGGGGGGGTATTGTGTCGAAAACAAAATAGTATATGTTTTACCACAACTTTAGTCAAAGTCTTACAATGTTCCACACCCTTTGACAAAGTCCAAGGGGGGGTATTGTGTAGAAAACCAAAAAGTATATGTTTTACCACAACTTTAGTCAAAGTCTTAGAATGTTCCACACCCTGAGACAATGTCCAATGGGGGGGTATTGTGTCGAAAACACAAAAAAACTATTTGTTAAGGTCTTAGAATGTTCCAAACCCTGAGACAAAGTCCAGGGGGGGGGGGGTATTGTGTAGAAAACCAAAAAGTATATGTTTTACCACAACTTTAGTCAAAGTCTTAGAATGTTCCACACCCTGAGACAATGTCCAATGGGGGGGTATTGTGTCGAAAACCAAAAAGTATTTGTTAAGGTCTTAGAATGTTCCAAACCCTGTGACAAAGTCCAAGGGGGGGGTATTGTGAAAACCAAAAAGTATTTGTTAAGGTCTTAGAATGTTCCAAACCCTGAGACAAAGTCCAAGGGGGGGGGGGGTATTGTGTCGAAAACCAAAAAGTATTTGTTAAGGTCTTAGAATGTTCCAAACCCTGAGACAAAGTCCAAGGGGGGGGTATTGTGTCGAAAACAAAATAGTATATTTTTTACCACAACTTTAGTCAAAGTCTTAGAATGTTCCACACCCTGAGACAATGTCCAATGGGGGGGTATTGTGTCGAAAACCAAAAAGTATTTGTTAAGGTCTTAGAATGTTCCAAACCCTGTGACAAAGTCCAAGGGGGGGGTATTGTGTCGAAAACCAAAAAGTATTTGTTAAGGTCTTAGAATGTTCCAAACCCTGAGACAAAGTCCAAGGGGGGGGGTATTGTGTAGAAAACCAAAAAGTATATGTTTTACCACAACTTTAGTCAAAGTCTTAGAATGTTCCACACCCTGAGACAATATCCAATGGGGGGGTATTGTGTCGAAAACCAAAAAGTATTTGTTAAGGTCTTAGAATGTTCCAAACCCTGTGACAAAGTCCAAGGGGGGGGGGGATTGTGAAAACCAAAAAGTATTTGTTAAGGTCTTAGAATGTTCCAAACCCTGAGACAAAGTCCAAGGGGGGGGTATTGTGTCGAAAACAAAATAGTATATGTTTAACGACAACTTTAGTCAAAGTCTTAGAATGTTCCACACCCTTTGACAAAGTCCAATGGGGGGGTATTGTGTCGAAAACAAAATAGTATATGTTTTACCACAACTTTAGTCAAAGTCTTAGAATGTTCCACACCCTTTGACAAAGTCCAATGGGGGGTATTGTGTCGAAAACAAAATAGTATATGTTTTACTACAACTTTAGTCAAAGTCTTAGAATGTTCCACACCCTGAGACAATGTCCAATGGGGGGGTATTGTGTCGAAAACCAAAAAGTATTTGTTAAGGTCTTAGAATGTTCCAAACCCTGTGACAAAGTCCAAGGGGGGGGTATTGTGAAAACCAAAAAGTATTTGTTAAGGTCTTAGAATGTTCCAAACCCTGAGACAAAGTCCAAGGGGGGGGGTATTGTGTAGAAAACCAAAAAGTATATGTTTAACCACAACTTTAGTCAAAGTCTTAGAATGTTACACACCCTTTGACAAAGTCCAATGGGTGGGTATTGTGTCGAAAACAAAATAGTATATGTTTTACCACAACTTTAGTCAAAGTCTTAGAATGTTCCACACCCTGAGACAATGTCCAATGGGGGGGTATTGTGTCGAAAACCAAAAAGTATTTGTTAAGGTCTTAGAATGTTCCACACCATGAGACAAAGTCCAAGGGGGGGGTATTGTGAAAACCAAAAAGTATTTGTTACACAACTTTATAAGGTCTTAGAATGTTCCAAACCCTGAGACAAAGTCCAAGGGGGGGGGGTATTGTGTCGAAAACAAAATAGTATATGTTTTACTACAACTTTAGTCAAAGTCTTAGAATGTTCCACACCCTTTGACAAAGTCCAATGGGGGGGTATTGTGTCGAAAACAAAATAGTATATGTTTTACTACAACTTTAGTCAAAGTCTAAGAATGTTCTACACCCTGAGACAATGTCCAATGGGGGGGTGTTGTGTCGAAAACCAAAAAGTATTTGTTAAGGTCTTAGAATGTTCCAAACCCTGAGACAAAGTCCAAGGGGGGGGTATTGTGTAGAAAACCAAAAAGTATATGTTTTACCACAACTTTAGTCAAAGTCTTAGAATGTTCCACACCCTGAGACAATGTCCAATGGGGGGGTATTGTGTCGAAAACCAAAAAGTATTTGTTAAGGTCTTAGAATGTTCCAAACCCTGTGACAAAGTCCAAGGGGGGGGTATTGTGAAAACCAAAAAGTATTTGTTAAGGTCTTACAATGTTCCAAACCCTGAGACAAAGTCCAAGGGGGGGGGGGTATTGTGTCGAAAACAAAATAGTATATGTTTAACCACAACTTTAGTCAAAGTCTTAGAATGTTCCACACCCTTTGACAAAGTCCAATGGGGGGTATTGTGTCGAAAACAAAATAGTATATGTTTTACCACAACTTTAGTCAAAGTCTTAGAATATTCCAAACCCTGTGACAAAGTCCAAGGGGGGGGTATTGTGTCGAAAACCAAAAAGTATTTGTTAAGGTCTTAGAATGTTCCAAACCCTGTGACAAAGTCCAAGGGGGGGGGGTATTGTGAAAACCAAAAAGTATTTGTTAAGGTCTTAGAATGTTCCAAACCCTGAGACAAAGTCCAAGGGGGGGGTATTGTGTAGAAAACCAAAAAGTATATGTTTTACCACAACTTTAGTCAAAGTCTTAGAATGTTCCACACCCTGAGACAATGTCCAATGGGGGGGTATTGTGTCGAAAACCAAAAAGTATTTGTTAAGGTCTTAAATTGTTCCAAACCCTGAGACAAAGTCCAAGGGGGGGGTATTATGTAGAAAACCAAAAAGTATATGTTTTACCACAACTTTAGTCAAAGTCTTAGAATGTTCCACACCCTGAGACAAAGTCCAATGGGGGGGTATTGTGTCAAAAACAAAATAGTATATGTTTTACTACAACTTTAGTCAAAGTCTTAGAATGTTCCACACCCTGAGACAATGTCCAATGTGCGGGGGTATTGTGTCGAAAACCAAAAAGTATTTGTTAAGGTCTTAGAATGTTCCAAACCCTGAGACAAAGTCCAAGGGGGGGGTATTGTGTCGAAAACAAAATAGTATATGTTTTACCACAACTTTAGTCAAAGTCTTAGAATGTTCCACACCCTGAGACAATGTCCAATGGGGGGGTATTATGTCGAAAACCAAAAAGTATTTGTTAAGGTCTTAGAATGTTCCAAACCCTGTGACAAAGTCCAAGGGGGGGGGGGGTATTGTGTCGAAAACCAAAAAGTATTTGTTAAGGTCTTAGAATGTTCCAAACCCTGAGACAAAGTCCAAGGGGGGGGGGTATTGTGTAGAAAACCAAAAAGTATATGTTTTACCACAACTTTAGTCAAAGTCTTAGAATGTTCCACACCCTGAGACAATGTCCAATGGGGGGGTATTGTGTCGAAAACCAAAAAGTATTTGTTAAGGTCTTAGAATGTTCCAAACCCTGTGACAAAGTCCAAGGGGGGGTATTGTGAAAACCAAAAAGTATTTGTTAAGGTCTTAGAATGTTCCAAACCCTGAGACAAAGTCCAAGGGGGGGGGGTATTGTGTCGAAAACAAAATAGTATATGTTTAACCACAACTTTAGTCAAAGTCTTAGAATGTTCCACACCCTTTGACAAAGTCCAATGGGGGGGTATTGTGTCGAAAACAAAATAGTATATGTTTTACCACAACTTTAGTCAAAGTCTTAGAATGTTCCACACCCTGAGACAATGTCCAATGGGGGGGTATTGTGAAAACCAAAAAGTATTTGTTAAGGTCTTAGAATGTTCCAAACCCTGAGACAAAGTCCAAGGGGGGGGGTATTGTGTCGAAAACAAAATAATATATGTTTTACCACAACTTTAGTCAAAGTCTTAGAATGTTCCACACCCTTTGACAAAGTCCAATGGGGGGGTATTGTGTCGAAAACAAAATAGTATATGTTTTACTACAACTTTAGTCAAAGTCTTAGAATGTTCCACACCCTGAGACAATGTCCAATGGGGGGGTATTATGTCGAAAACCAAAAAGTATTTGTTAAGGTCTTAGAATGTTCCAAACCCTGTGACAAAGTCCAAGGGGGGGGGGGGTATTGTGTCGAAAACCAAAAAGTATTTGTTAAGGTCTTAGAATGTTCCAAACCCTGTGACAAAGTCCAAGGGGGGGGGTATTGTGTCGAAAACCAAAAAGTATTTGTTAAGGTCTTAGAATGTTCCAAACCCTGAGACAAAGTCCAAGGGGGGGGGGTATTGTGACGAAAACCAAAAAGTATTTGTTAAGGTCTTAGAATGTTCCAAACCCTGTGACAAAGTCCAAGGGGGGGGTATTGTGTCGAAAACCAAAAAGTATTTGTTAAGGTCTTAGAATGTTCCAAACCCTGAGACAAAGTCCAAGGGGGGGTATTGTGTCGAAAACAAAATAGTATATGTTTTACCACAACTTTAGTCAAAGTCTTAGAATGTTCCACACCCTTTGACAAAGTCCAATGGGGGGGTATTGTGTCGAAAACAAAATAGTATATGTTTTACTACAACTTTAGTCAAAGTCTTAGAATGTTCCACACCCTGAGACAATGTCCAATGGGGGGGTATTGTGTCGAAAACCAAAAGGTATATGTTAAGGTCTTAGAATGTTCCAAACCCTGTGACAAAGTCCAAGGGGGGGGTATTGTGTCCAAAACCAAAAAGTATTTGTTAAGGTCTTAGAATGTTCCAAACCCTGAGACAAAGTCCAAGGGGGGGGGGGGGGGTATTGTGTCGAAAACAAAATAGTATATGTTTTACCACAACTTTAGTCAAAGTCTTAGAATGTTCCACACCCTTTGACAAAGTCCAATGGGGGGGTATTGTGTCGAAAACAAAATAGTATATGTTTTACTACAACTTTAGTTAAAGTCTTAGAATGTTCCACACCCTGAGACAATGTCCAATGGGGTGGTATTGTGTCGAAAACCAAAAAGTATTTGTTAAGGTCTTAGAATGTTCCACACCATGAGACAATGTCCAATGGGGGGGTATTGTGTCGAAAACCAAAAAGTATTTGTTAAGGTCTTAGAATGTTCCACACCATGAGACAAAGTCCAATGGGGGGTATTGTGTCGAAAACCAAAAAGTATTTGTTAAGGTCTTAGAATGTTCCAAACCCTGAGACAAAGTCCAAGGGGGGGTATTGTGTCGAAAACCAAAAAGTATTTGTTAAGGTCTTAGAATGTTCCAAACCCTGAGACAAAGTCCAAGGGGGGGGGTATTGTGTCGAAAACAAAATAGTATATGTTTTACCACAACTTTAGTCAAAGTCTTAGAATGTTCCACACCCTTTGACAAAGTCCAATGGGGGGGTATTGTGTCGAAAACCAAAAAGTATTTGTTAAGGTCCTAGAATGTTCCAAACCCTATGACAAAGTCCAAGGGGGGGGTATTGTGTCGAAAACCAAAAAGTATTTGTTAAGGTCTTAGAATGTTCCAAACCCTGTGACAAAGTCCAAGGGGGGGGTATTGTGTCGAAAACCAAAAAGTATTTGTTAAGGTCTTAGAATGTTCCAAACCCTGAGACAAAGTCCAAGGGGGGGGGGTATTGTGTAGAAAACCAAAAAGTATATGTTTTACCACAAATTTAGTCAAAGTCTTAGAATGTTCCACACCCTGAGACAATGTCCAATGGGGGGGTATTGTGTCGAAAACCAAAAAGTATTTGTTAAGGTCTTAGAATGTTCCAAACCCTGTGACAAAGTTCAAGGGGGGGGTATTGTGTCGAAAACAAAATAGTATATGTTTTACCACAACTTTAGTCAAAGTCTTAGAATATTCCACACCCTGTGACAAAGTCCAAGGGGGGGGTATTGTGTCGAAAACAAAATAGTATATGTTTTACTACAACTTTAGTCAAAGTCTTAGAATGTTCCACACCCTGAGACAATGTCCAATGGGGGGTATTGTGTCGAAAACCAAAAAGTATTTGTTAAGGTCTTAGAATGTTCCAAACCCTGTGACAAAGTTCAAGGGGGGGGGTATTGTGTCGAAAACCAAAAAGTATTTGTTAAGGTCTTAGAATGTTCCAAACCCTGAGACAAAGTCCAAGGGGGGGGTATTGTGTAGAAAACCAAAAAGTATATGTTTTACCACAACTTTAGTCAAAGTCTTAGAATGTTCCACACCCTGAGACAATGTCCAATGGGGGGGTATTGTGTCGAAAACCAAAAAGTATTTGTTAAGGTCTTAGAATGTTCCAAACCCTGTGACAAAGTCCAAGGGGGGGGGTATTGTGAAAACCAAAAAGTATTTGTTAAGGTCTTAGAATGTTCCAAACCCTGAGACAAAGTCCAAGGGGGGGGTTTTGTGTCGAAAACCAAAAAGTATTTGTTAAGGTCTTAGAATGTTCCAAACCCTGAGACAAAGTCCAAGGGGGGGTATTGTGTCGAAAACAAAATAGTATATTTTTTACCACAACTTTAGTCAAAGTCTTAGAATGTTCCACACCCTGAGACAATGTCCAATGGGGGGGTATTGTGTCGAAAACCAAAAAGTATTTGTTAAGGTCTTAGAATGTTCCAAACCCTGTGACAAAGTCCAAGGGGGGGGTATTGTGTCGAAAACCAAAAAGTATTTGTTAAGGTCTTAGAATGTTCCAAACCCTGAGACAAAGTCCAAGGGGGGGGGTATTGTGTAGAAAACCAAAAAGTATATGTTTTACCACAACTTTAGTCAAAGTCTTAGAATGTTCCACACCCTGAGACAATATCCAATGGGGGGGTATTGTGTCGAAAACCAAAAAGTATTTGTTAAGGTCTTAGAATGTTCCAAACCCTGTGACAAAGTCCAAGGGGGGGGGGTATTGTGAAAACCAAAAAGTATTTGTTAAGGTCTTAGAATGTTCCAAACCCTGAGACAAAGTCCAAGGGGGGGGTATTGTGTCGAAAACAAAATAGTATATGTTTAACGACAACTTTAGTCAAAGTCTTAGAATGTTCCACACCCTTTGACAAAGTCCAATGGGGGGGTATTGTGTCGAAAACAAAATAGTATATGTTTTACCACAACTTTAGTCAAAGTCTTAGAATGTTCCACACCCTTTGACAAAGTCCAATGGGGGGGTATTGTGTCGAAAACAAAATAGTATATGTTTTACTACAACTTTAGTCAAAGTCTTAGAATGTTCCACACCCTGAGACAATGTCCAATGGGGGGGTATTGTGTCGAAAACAAAATAGTATATGTTTTACTACAACTTTAGTCAAAGTCTTAGAATGTTCCACACCCTGAGACAATGTCCAATGGGGGGGGTATTGTGTCGAAAACCAAAAAGTATTTGTTAAGGTCTTAGAATGTTCCAAACCCTGTGACAAAGTCCAAGGGGGGGGGGTATTGTGTCGAAAACCAAAAAGTATTTGTTAAGGTCTTAGAATGTTCCAAACCCTGAGACAAAGTCCAAGGGGGGGGTATTGTGTAGAAAACCAAAAAGTATATGTTTTACCACAACTTTAGTCAAAGTCTTAGAATGTTCCACACCCTGAGACAATGTCCAATGGGGGGGTATTGTGTCGAAAACCAAAAAGTATTTGTTAAGGTCTTAGAATGTTCCAAACCCTGTGACAAAGTCCAAGGGGGGGGTATTGTGAAAACCAAAAAGTATTTGTTAAGGTCTTAGAATGTTCCAAACCCTGAGACAAAGTCCAAGGGGGGGTATTGTGTCGAAAACAAAATAGTATATGTTTAACCACAACTTTAGTCAAAGTCTTAGAATGTTACACACCCTTTGACAAAGTCCAATGGGGGGGTATTGTGTCGAAAACAAAATAGTATATGTTTTACCACAACTTTAGTCAAAGTCTTAGAATGTTCCACACCCTGAGACAATGTCCAATGGGGGGGTATTGTGTCGAAAACCAAAAAGTATTTGTTAAGGTCTTAGAATGTTCCACACCATGAGACAAAGTCCAAGGGGGGGGTATTGTGAAAACCAAAAAGTATTTGTTAAGGTCTTAGAATGTTCCAAACCCTGAGACAAAGTCCAAGGGGGGGGTATTGTGTCGAAAACAAAATAGTATATGTTTTACTACAACTTTAGTCAAAGTCTTAGAATGTTCCACACCCTTTGACAAAGTCCAATGGGGGGGTATTGTGTCGAAAACAAAATAGTATATGTTTTACTACAACTTTAGTCAAAGTCTAAGAATGTTCCACACCCTGAGACAATGTCCAATGGGGGGGTATTGTGTCGAAAACCAAAAAGTATTTGTTAAGGTCTTAGAATGTTCCAAACCCTGAGACAAAGTCCAAGGGGGGGGTATTGTGTAGAAAACCAAAAAGTATATGTTTTACCACAACTTTAGTCAAAGTCTTAGAATGTTCCACACCCTGAGACAATGTCCAATGGGGGGGTATTGTGTCGAAAACCAAAAAGTATTTGTTAAGGTCTTAGAATGTTCCAAACCCTGTGACAAAGTCCAAGGGGGGGGGGTATTGTGAAAACCAAAAAGTATTTGTTAAGGTCTTAGAATGTTCCAAACCCTGAGACAAAGTCCAAGGGGGGGGGGTATTGTGTCGAAAACAAAATAGTATATGTTTAACCACAACTTTAGTCAAAGTCTTAGAATGTTCCACACCCTTAGACAAAGTCCAATGGGGGGTATTGTGTCGAAAACAAAATAGTATATGTTTTACCACAACTTTAGTCAAAGTCTTAGAATGTTCCAAACCCTGTGACAAAGTCCAAGGGGGGGGGTATTGTGTCGAAAACCAAAAAGTATTTGTTAAGGTCTTAGAATGTTCCAAACCCTGTGACAAAGTCCAAGGGGGGGGTATTGTGAAAACCAAAAAGTATTTGTTAAGGTCTTAGAATGTTCCAAACCCTGAGACAAAGTCCAAGGGGGGGGTATTGTGTAGAAAACCAAAAAGTATATGTTTTACCACAACTTTAGTCAAAGTCTTAGAATGTTCCACACCCTGAGACAATGTCCAATGGGGGGGTATTGTGTCGAAAACCAAAAAGTATTTGTTAAGGTCTTAAATTGTTCCAAACCCTGAGACAAAGTCCAAGGGGGGGGTATTATGTAGAAAACCAAAAAGTATATGTTTTACCACAACTTTAGTCAAAGTCTTAGAATGTTCCACACCCTGAGACAAAGTCCAATGGGGGGGTATTGTGTCAAAAACAAAATAGTATATGTTTTACTACAACTTTAGTCAAAGTCTTAGAATGTTCCACACCCTGAGACAATGTCCAATGGGGGGGGGTATTGTGTCGAAAACCAAAAAGTATTTGTTAAGGTCTTAGAATGTTCCAAACCCTGAGACAAAGTCCAAGGGGGGGGGTATTGTGTCGAAAACAAAATAGTATATGTTTTACCACAACTTTAGTCAAAGTCTTAGAATGTTCCACACCCTGAGACAATGTCCAATGGGGGGGTATTATGTCGAAAACCAAAAAGTATTTGTTAAGGTCTTAGAATGTTCCAAACCCTGTGACAAAGTCCAAGGGGGGGGGGGGTATTGTGTCGAAAACAAAATAGTATATGTTTTACCACAACTTTAGTCAAAGTCTTAGAATGTTCCACACCCTTTGACAAAGTCCAATGGGGGGGTATTGTGTCGAAAACAAAATAGTATATGTTTTACTACAACTTTAGTCAAAGTCTTAGAATGTTCCACACCCTGAGACAATGTCCAATGGGGGGGTATTGTGTCGAAAACCAAAAGGTATATGTTAAGGTCTTAGAATGTTCCAAACCCTGTGACAAAGTCCAAGGGGGGGGTATTGTGTCCAAAACCAAAAAGTATTTGTTAAGGTCTTAGAATGTTCCAAACCCTGAGACAAAGTCCAAGGGGGGGGGGGGTATTGTGTCAAAACAAAATAGTATATGTTTTACCACAACTTTAGTCAAAGTCTTAGAATGTTCCACACCCTTTGACAAAGTCCAATGGGGGGGTATTGTGTCGAAAACAAAATAGTATATGTTTTACTACAACTTTAGTTAAAGTCTTAGAATGTTCCACACCCTGAGACAATGTCCAATGGGGTGGTATTGTGTCGAAAACCAAAAAGTATTTGTTAAGGTCTTAGAATGTTCCACACCATGAGACAATGTCCAATGGGGGGGTATTGTGTCGAAAACCAAAAAGTATATGTTTTAAGGTCTTAGAATGTTCCACACCATGAGACAAAGTCCAATGGGGGGTATTGTGTCGAAAACCAAAAAGTATTTGTTAAGGTCTTAGAATGTTCCAAACCCTGAGACAAAGTCCAAGGGGGGGGTATTGTGTCGAAAACCAAAAAGTATTTGTTAAGGTCTTAGAATGTTCCAAACCCTGAGACAAAGTCCAAGGGGGGGGTATTGTGTCGAAAACAAAATAGTATATGTTTTACCACAACTTTAGTCAAAGTCTTAGAATGTTCCACACCCTTTGACAAAGTCCAATGGGGGGGTATTGTGTCGAAAACCAAAAAGTATTTGTTAAGGTCCTAGAATGTTCCAAACCCTATGACAAAGTCCAAGGGGGGGGGTATTGTGTCGAAAACCAAAAAGTATTTGTTAAGGTCTTAGAATGTTCCAAACCCTGTGACAAAGTCCAAGGGGGGGGTATTGTGTCGAAAACCAAAAAGTATTTGTTAAGGTCTTAGAATGTTCCAAACCCTGAGACAAAGTCCAAGGGGGGGGTATTGTGTAGAAAACCAAAAAGTATATGTTTTACCACAAATTTAGTCAAAGTCTTAGAATGTTCCACACCCTGAGACAATGTCCAATGGGGGGGTATTGTGTCGAAAACCAAAAAGTATTTGTTAAGGTCTTAGAATGTTCCAAACCCTGTGACAAAGTTCAAGGGGGGGGGTATTGTGTCGAAAACAAAATAGTATATGTTTTACCACAACTTTAGTCAAAGTCTTAGAATATTCCACACCCTTTGACAAAGTCCAATGGGGGGGTATTGTGTCGAAAACAAAATAGTATATGTTTTACTACAACTTTAGTCAAAGTCTTAGAATGTTCCACACCCTGAGACAATGTCCAATGGGGGGGTATTGTGTCGAAAACCAAAAAGTATTTGTTAAGGTCTTAGAATGTTCCAAACCCTGTGACAAAGTTCAAGGGGGGGTATTGTGTCGAAAACAAAATAGTATATGTTTTACCACAACTTTAGTCAAAGTCTTAGAATATTCCACACCCTTTGACAAAGTCCAATGGGGGGGTATTGTGTCGAAAACAAAATAGTATATGTTTTACTACAACTTTAGTCAAAGTCTTAGAATGTTCCACACCCTGAGACAATGTCCAATGGGGGGGTATTATGTCGAAAACCAAAAAGTATTTGTTAAGGTCTTAGAATGTTCCAAACCCTGTGACAAAGTCCAAGGGGGGGGGGGGGGGTATTGTGTCGAAAACCAAAAAGTATTTGTTAAGGTCTTAGAATGTTCCAAACCCTGAGACAAAGTCCAAGGGGGGGGTATTGTGTAGAAAACCAAAAAGTATATGTTTTACCACAACTTTAGTCAAAGTCTTAGAATGTTCCACACCCTGAGACAATGTCCAATGGGGGGGTATTGTGTCGAAAACCAAAAAGTATTTGTTAAGGTCTTAGAATGTTCCAAACCCTGTGACAAAGTCCAAGGGGGGGGGTATTGTGAAAACCAAAAAGTATTTGTTAAGGTCTTAGAATGTTCCAAACCCTGAGACAAAGTCCAAGGGGGGGGTATTGTGTCGAAAACCAAAAAGTATTTGTTAAGGTCTTAGAATGTTCCAAACCCTGAGACAAAGTCCAAGGGGGGGGTATTGTGTAGAAAACCAAAAAGTATATGTTTTACCACAAATTTAGTCAAAGTCTTAGAATGTTCCACACCCTGAGACAATGTCCAATGGGGGGGTATTGTGTCGAAAACCAAAAAGTATTTGTTAAGGTCTTAGAATGTTCCAAACCCTGTGACAAAGTTCAAGGGGGGGGTATTGTGTCGAAAACAAAATAGTATATGTTTTACCACAACTTTAGTCAAAGTCTTAGAATATTCCACACCCTTTGACAAAGTCCAATGGGGGGGTATTGTGTCGAAAACAAAATAGTATATGTTTTACTACAACTTTAGTCAAAGTCTTAGAATGTTCCACACCCTGAGACAATGTCCAATGGGGGGGTATTGTGTCGAAAACCAAAAAGTATTTGTTAAGGTCTTAGAATGTTCCAAACCCTGTGACAAAGTTCAAGGGGGGGGGTATTGTGTCGAAAACAAAATAGTATATGTTTTACCACAACTTTAGTCAAAGTCTTAGAATATTCCACACCCTTTGACAAAGTCCAATGGGGGGGTATTGTGTCGAAAACAAAATAGTATATGTTTTACTACAACTTTAGTCAAAGTCTTAGAATGTTCCACACCCTGAGACAATGTCCAATGGGGGGGTATTATGTCGAAAACCAAAAAGTATTTGTTAAGGTCTTAGAATGTTCCAAACCCTGTGACAAAGTCCAAGGGGGGGGGTATTGTGTCGAAAACCAAAAAGTATATGTTTTACCACAACTTTAGTCAAAGTCTTAGAATGTTCCACACCCTGAGACAATGTCCAATGGGGGGGTATTGTGTCGAAAACCAAAAAGTATTTGTTAAGGTCTTAGAATGTTCCAAACCCTGTGACAAAGTCCAAGGGGGGGGGGTATTGTGAAAACCAAAAAGTATTTGTTAAGGTCTTAGAATGTTCCAAACCCTGAGACAAAGTCCAAGGGGGGGGTATTGTGTCGAAAACCAAAAAGTATTTGTTAAGGTCTTAGAATGTTCCAAACCCTGAGACAAAGTCCAAGGGGGGGGTATTGTGTCGAAAACAAAATAGTATATTTTTTACCACAACTTAAGTCAAAGTCTTAGAATGTTCCACACCCTGAGACAATGTCCAATGGGGGGGTATTGTGTCGAAAACCAAAAAGTATTTGTTAAGGTCTTAGAATGTTCCAAACCCTGTGACAAAGTCCAAGGGGGGGGTATTGTGTCGAAAACCAAAAAGTATTTGTTAAGGTCTTAGAATGTTCCAAACCCTGAGACAAAGTCCAAGGGGGGGGGTATTGTGAAGAAAACCAAAAAGTATATGTTTTACCACAACTTTAGTCAAAGTCTTAGAATGTTCCACACCCTGAGACAATATCCAATGGGGGGGTATTGTGTCGAAAACCAAAAAGTATTTGTTAAGGTCTTAGAATGTTCCAAACCCTGTGACAAAGTCCAAGGGGGGGGGGTATTGTGAAAACCAAAAAGTATTTGTTAAGGTCTTAGAATGTTCCAAACCCTGAGACAAAGTCCAAGGGGGGGGTATTGTGTCGAAAACAAAATAGTATATGTTTAACGACAACTTTAGTCAAAGTCTTAGAATGTTCCACACCCTTTGACAAAGTCCAATGGGGGGGTATTGTGTCGAAAACAAAATAGTATATGTTTTACCACAACTTTAGTCAAAGTCTTAGAATGTTCCACACCCTTTGACAAAGTCCAATAAGGGGTATTGTGTCGAAAACAAAATAGTATATGTTTTACTACAACTTTAGTCAAAGTCTTAGAATGTTCCACACCCTGAGACAATGTCCAATGGGGGGGTATTGTGTCGAAAACAAAATAGTATATGTTTTACTACAACTTTAGTCAAAGTCTTAGAATGTTCCACACCCTGAGACAATGTCCAATGGGGGGGTATTGTGTCGAAAACCAAAAAGTATTTGTTAAGGTCTTAGAATGTTCCAAACCCTGTGACAAAGTCCAAGGGGGGGGGGGGTATTGTGTCGAAAACCAAAAAGTATTTGTTAAGGTCTTAGAATGTTCCAAACCCTGAGACAAAGTCCAAGGGGGGGGTATTGTGTAGAAAACCAAAAAGTATATGTTTTACCACAACTTTAGTCAAAGTCTTAGAATGTTCCACACCCTGAGACAATGTCCAATGGGGGGGTATTGTGTCGAAAACCAAAAAGTATTTGTTAAGGTCTTAGAATGTTCCAAACCCTGTGACAAAGTCCAAGGGGGGGGTATTGTGAAAACCAAAAAGTATTTGTTAAGGTCTTAGAATGTTCCAAACCCTGAGACAAAGTCCAAGGGGGGGTATTGTGTCGAAAACAAAATAGTATATGTTTAACCACAACTTTAGTCAAAGTCTTAGAATGTTCCACACCCTTTGACAAAGTCCAATGGGGGGGGTATTGTGTCGAAAACAAAATAGTATATGTTTTACCACAACTTTAGTCAAAGTCTTAGAATGTTCCACACCCTGTGACAAAGTCCAAGGGGGGGGGGTATTGTGTCGAAAACCAAAAAGTATTTGTTAAGGTCTTAGAATGTTCCAAACCCTGAGACAAAGTCCAAGGGGGGGTATTGTGTAGAAAACCAAAAAGTATATGTTTTACCACAACTTTAGTCAAAGTCTTAGAATGTTCCACACCCTGAGACAAAGTCCAATGGGGGGGTATTGTGTCGAAAACCAAAAAGTATATGTTTTACCACAACTTTAGTCAAAGTCTTAGAATGTTCCACACCCTGAGACAATGTCCAATGGGGGGGTATTGTGTCGAAAACCAAAAAGTATTTGTTAAGGTCTTAGAATTGTTCCAAACCCTGAGACAAAGTCCAAGGGGGGGGTATTGTGTAGAAAACCAAAAAGTATATGTTTTACCACAACTTTAGTCAAAGTCTTAGAATGTTCCACACCCTGAGACAAAGTCCAATGGGGGGGTATTGTGTCGAAAACAAAATAGTATATGTTTTACTACAACTTTAGTCAAAGTCTTAGAATGTTCCACACCCTGAGACAATGTCCAATGGGGGGGGTATTGTGTCGAAAACCAAAAAGTATTTGTTAAGGTCTTAGAATGTTCCAAACCCTGAGACAAAGTCCAAGGGGGGGTATTGTGTCGAAAACAAAATAGTATATGTTTTACCACAACTTTAGTCAAAGTCTTAGAATGTTCCACACCCTGAGACAATGTCCAATGGGGGGGTATTATGTCGAAAACCAAAAAGTATTTGTTAAGGTCTTAGAATGTTCCAAACCCTGTGACAAAGTCCAAGGGGGGGGGGGTATTGTGTCGAAAACAAAATAGTATATGTTTTACCACAACTTTAGTCAAAGTCTTAGAATGTTCCACACCCTTTGACAAAGTCCAATGGGGGGGTATTGTGTCGAAAACAAAATAGTATATGTTTTACTACAACTTTAGTCAAAGTCTTAGAATGTTCCACACCCTGAGACAATGTCCAATGGGGGGGTATTGTGTCGAAAACCAAAAAGTATATGTTAAGGTCTTAGAATGTTCCAAACCCTGTGACAAAGTCCAAGGGGGGGGGTATTGTGTCCAAAACCAAAAAGTATTTGTTAAGGTCTTAGAATGTTCCAAACCCTGAGACAAAGTCCAAGGGGGGGGGGGGGTATTGTGTCGAAAACAAAATAGTATATGTTTTACCACAACTTTAGTCAAAGTCTTAGAATGTTCCACACCCTTTGACAAAGTCCAATGGGGGGGTATTGTGTCGAAAACAAAATAGTATATGTTTTACTACAACTTTAGTTAAAGTCTTAGAATGTTCCACACCCTGAGACAATGTCCAATGGGGTGGTATTGTGTCGAAAACCAAAAAGTATTTGTTAAGGTCTTAGAATGTTCCACACCATGAGACAATGTCCAATGGGGGGGTATTGTGTCGAAAACCAAAAAGTATTTGTTAAGGTCTTAGAATGTTCCACACCATGAGACAAAGTCCAATGGGGGGGGTATTGTGTCGAAAACCAAAAAGTATTTGTTAAGGTCTTAGAATGTTCCAAACCCTGAGACAAAGTCCAAGGGGGGGGTATTGTGTCGAAAACCAAAAAGTATTTGTTAAGGTCTTAGAATGTTCCAAACCCTGAGACAAAGTCCAAGGGGGGGGTATTGTGTCGAAAACAAAATAGTATATGTTTTACCACAACTTTAGTCAAAGTCTTAGAATGTTCCACACCCTTTGACAAAGTCCAATGGGGGGGGTATTGTGTCGAAAACCAAAAAGTATTTGTTAAGGTCCTAGAATGTTCCAAACCCTATGACAAAGTCCAAGGGGGGGGTATTGTGTCGAAAACCAAAAAGTATTTGTTAAGGTCTTAGAATGTTCCAAACCCTGTGACAAAGTCCAAGGGGGGGGTATTGTGTCGAAAACCAAAAAGTATTTGTTAAGGTCTTAGAATGTTCCAAACCCTGAGACAAAGTCCAAGGGGGGGGGGTATTGTGTAGAAAACCAAAAAGTATATGTTTTACCACAAATTTAGTCAAAGTCTTAGAATGTTCCACACCCTGAGACAATGTCCAATGGGGGGGTATTGTGTCGAAAACCAAAAAGTATTTGTTAAGGTCTTAGAATGTTCCAAACCCTGTGACAAAGTTCAAGGGGGGGGTATTGTGTCGAAAACAAAATAGTATATGTTTTACCACAACTTTAGTCAAAGTCTTAGAATATTCCACACCCTTTGACAAAGTCCAATGGGGGGGTATTGTGTCGAAAACAAAATAGTATATGTTTTACTACAACTTTAGTCAAAGTCTTAGAATGTTCCACACCCTGAGACAATGTCCAATGGGGGGGTATTGTGTCGAAAACCAAAAAGTATTTGTTAAGGTCTTAGAATGTTCCAAACCCTGTGACAAAGTTCAAGGGGGGGGTATTGTGTCGAAAACAAAATAGTATATGTTTTACCACAACTTTAGTCAAAGTCTTAGAATATTCCACACCCTTTGACAAAGTCCAATGGGGGGGTATTGTGTCGAAAACAAAATAGTATATGTTTTACTACAACTTTAGTCAAAGTCTTAGAATGTTCCACACCCTGAGACAATGTCCAATGGGGGGGTATTATGTCGAAAACCAAAAAGTATTTGTTAAGGTCTTAGAATGTTCCAAACCCTGTGACAAAGTCCAAGGGGGGGGGGGGGGGGTATTGTGTCGAAAACCAAAAAGTATTTGTTAAGGTCTTAGAATGTTCCAAACCCTGAGACAAAGTCCAAGGGGGGGGTATTGTGTAGAAAACCAAAAAGTATATGTTTTACCACAACTTTAGTCAAAGTCTTAGAATGTTCCACACCCTGAGACAATGTCCAATGGGGGGGTATTGTGTCGAAAACCAAAAAGTATTTGTTAAGGTCTTAGAATGTTCCAAACCCTGTGACAAAGTCCAAGGGGGGGGTATTGTGAAAACCAAAAAGTATTTGTTAAGGTCTTAGAATGTTCCAAACCCTGAGACAAAGTCCAAGGGGGGGGGTATTGTGTCGAAAACCAAAAAGTATTTGTTAAGGTCTTAGAATGTTCCAAACCCTGAGACAAAGTCCAAGGGGGGGGGTATTGTGTCGAAAACAAAATAGTATATTTTTTACCACAACTTAAGTCAAAGTCTTAGAATGTTCCACACCCTGAGACAATGTCCAATGGGGGGGTATTGTGTCGAAAACCAAAAAGTATTTGTTAAGGTCTTAGAATGTTCCAAACCCTGTGACAAAGTCCAAGGGGGGGGTATTGTGTCGAAAACCAAAAAGTATTTGTTAAGGTCTTAGAATGTTCCAAACCCTGAGACAAAGTCCAAGGGGGGGGGTATTGTGTAGAAAACCAAAAAGTATATGTTTTACCACAACTTTAGTCAAAGTCTTAGAATGTTCCACACCCTGAGACAATATCCAATGGGGGGGTATTGTGTCGAAAACCAAAAAGTATTTGTTAAGGTCTTAGAATGTTCCAAACCCTGTGACAAAGTCCAAGGGGGGGGTATTGTGAAAACCAAAAAAGTATTTGTTAAGGTCTTAGAATGTTCCAAACCCTGAGACAAAGTCCAAGGGGGGGGTATTGTGTCGAAAACAAAATAGTATATGTTTAACGACAACTTTAGTCAAAGTCTTAGAATGTTCCACACCCTTTGACAAAGTCCAATGGGGGGGTATTGTGTCGAAAACAAAATAGTATATGTTTTACCACAACTTTAGTCAAAGTCTTAGAATGTTCCACACCCTTTGACAAAGTCCAATGGGGGGGTATTGTGTCGAAAACAAAATAGTATATGTTTTACTACAACTTTAGTCAAAGTCTTAGAATGTTCCACACCCTGAGACAAAGTCCAAGGGGGGGTATTGTGTCGAAAACAAAATAGTATATGTTTTACTACAACTTTAGTCAAAGTCTTAGAATGTTCCACACCCTGAGACAATGTCCAATGGGGGGGTATTGTGTCGAAAACCAAAAAGTATTTGTTAAGGTCTTAGAATGTTCCAAACCCTGTGACAAAGTCCAAGGGGGGGGGGGTATTGTGTCGAAAACCAAAAAGTATTTGTTAAGGTCTTAGAATGTTCCAAACCCTGAGACAAAGTCCAAGGGGGGGGTATTGTGTAGAAAACCAAAAAGTATATGTTTTACCACAACTTTAGTCAAAGTCTTAGAATGTTCCACACCCTGAGACAATGTCCAATGGGGGGGTATTGTGTCGAAAACCAAAAAGTATTTGTTAAGGTCTTAGAATGTTCCAAACCCTGTGACAAAGTCCAAGGGGGGGGTATTGTGAAAACCAAAAAGTATTTGTTAAGGTCTTAGAATGTTCCAAACCCTGAGACAAAGTCCAAGGGGGGGGTATTGTGTCGAAAACAAAATAGTATATTTTTTACCACAACTTTAGTCAAAGTCTTAGAATGTTCCACACCCTGAGACAATGTCCAATGGGGGGGTATTGTGTCGAAAACCAAAAAGTATTTGTTAAGGTCTTAGAATGTTCCAAACCCTGTGACAAAGTCCAAGGGGGGGGTATTGTGTCGAAAACCAAAAAGTATTTGTTAAGGTCTTAGAATGTTCCAAACCCTGAGACAAAGTCCAAGGGGGGGGTATTGTGTAGAAAACCAAAAAGTATATGTTTTACCACAACTTTAGTCAAAGTCTTAGAATGTTCCACACCCTGAGACAATATCCAATGGGGGGGTATTGTGTCGAAAACCAAAAAGTATTTGTTAAGGTCTTAGAATGTTCCAAACCCTGTGACAAAGTCCAAGGGGGGGGGGTATTGTGAAAACCAAAAAGTATTTGTTAAGGTCTTAGAATGTTCCAAACCCTGAGACAAAGTCCAAGGGGGGGGGTATTGTGTCGAAAACAAAATAGTATATGTTTAACGACAACTTTAGTCAAAGTCTTAGAATGTTCCACACCCTTTGACAAAGTCCAATGGGGGGGTATTGTGTCGAAAACAAAATAGTATATGTTTTACCACAACTTTAGTCAAAGTCTTAGAATGTTCCACACCCTTTGACAAAGTCCAATGGGGGGGTATTGTGTCGAAAACAAAATAGTATATGTTTTACTACAACTTTAGTCAAAGTCTTAGAATGTTCCACACCCTGAGACAATGTCCAATGGGGGGTATTGTGTCGAAAACAAAATAGTATATGGTTTACTACAACTTTAGTCAAAGTCTTAGAATGTTCCACACCCTGAGACAATGTCCAATGGGGGGGTATTGTGTCGAAAACCAAAAAGTATTTGTTAAGGTCTTAGAATGTTCCAAACCCTGTGACAAAGTCCAAGGGGGGGGGGGTATTGTGTCGAAAACCAAAAAGTATTTGTTAAGGTCTTAGAATGTTCCAAACCCTGAGACAAAGTCCAAGGGGGGGGTATTGTGTAGAAAACCAAAAAGTATATGTTTTACCACAACTTTAGTCAAAGTCTTAGAATGTTCCACACCCTGAGACAATGTCCAATGGGGGGGTATTGTGTCGAAAACCAAAAAGTATTTGTTAAGGTCTTAGAATGTTCCAAACCCTGTGACAAAGTCCAAGGGGGGGTATTGTGAAAACCAAAAAGTATTTGTTAAGGTCTTAGAATGTACCAAACCCTGAGACAAAGTCCAAGGGGGGGTATTGTGTCGAAAACAAAATAGTATATGTTTAACCACAACTTTAGTCAAAGTCTTAAAATGTTACACACCCTTTGACAAAGTCCAATGGGGGGGGTATTGTGTCGAAAACAAAATAGTATATGTTTTACCACAACTTTAGTCAAAGTCTTAGAATGTTCCACACCCTGAGACAATGTCCAATGGGGGGTATTGTGTCGAAAACCAAAAAGTATTTGTTAAGGTCTTAGAATGTTCCACACCATGAGACAAAGTCCAAGGGGGGGGTATTGTGAAAACCAAAAAGTATTTGTTAAGGTCTTAGAATGTTCCAAACCCTGAGACAAAGTCCAAGGGGGGGTATTGTGTCGAAAACAAAATAGTATATGTTTTACTACAACTTTAGTCAAAGTCTTAGAATGTTCCACACCCTTTGACAAAGTCCAATGGGGGGGTATTGTGTCGAAAACAAAATAGTATATGTTTTACTACAACTTTAGTCAAAGTCTTAGAATGTTCCACACCCTGAGACAATGTCCAATGGGGGGGGGGTATTGTGTCGAAAACCAAAAAGTATTTGTTAAGGTCTTAGAATGTTCCAAACCCTGAGACAAAGTCCAAGGGGGGGGGTATTGTGTAGAAAACCAAAAAGTATATGTTTTACCACAACTTTAGTCAAAGTCTTAGAATGTTCCACACCCTGAGACAATGTCCAATGGGGGGGTATTGTGTCGAAAACCAAAAAGTATTTGTTAAGGTCTTAGAATGTTCCAAACCCTGTGACAAAGTCCAAGGGGGGGGGTATTGTGAAAACCAAAAAGTATTTGTTAAGGTCTTAGAATGTTCCAAACCCTGAGACAAAGTCCAAGGGGGGGGGGGTATTGTGTCGAAAACAAAATAGTATATGTTTTACCACAACTTTAGTCAAAGTCTTAGAATGTTCCACACCCTTTGACAAAGTCCAATGGGGGGGTATTGTGTCGAAAACAAAATAGTATATGTTTTACTACAACTTTAGTCAAAGTCTTAGAATGTTCCACACCCTGAGACAATGTCCAATGGGGGGGTATTGTGTCGAAAACAAAATAGTATATGTTTTACCACAACTTTAGTCAAAGTCTTAGAATGTTCCACACCCTGAGACAATGTCCAATGGGGGGGTATTGTGTCGAAAACCAAAAAGTATTTGTTAAGGTCTTAGAATGTTCCAAACCCTGTGACAAAGTCCAAGGGGGGGGGGTATTGTGTCGAAAACCAAAAAGTATTTGTTAAGGTCTTAGAATGTTCCAAACCCTGAGACAAAGTCCAAGGGGGGGGTATTGTGTAGAAAACCAAAAAGTATATGTTTTACCACAACTTTAGTCAAAGTCTTAGAATGTTCCACACCCTGAGACAATGTCCAATGGGGGGGTATTGTGTCGAAAACCAAAAAGTATTTGTTAAGGTCTTAGAATGTTCCAAACCCTGTGACAAAGTCCAAGGGGGGGGTATTGTGAAAACCAAAAAGTATTTGTTAAGGTCTTAGAATGTTCCAAACCCTGAGACAAAGTCCAAGGGGGGTATTGTGTCGAAAACAAAATAGTATATGTTTAACCACAACTTTAGTCAAAGTCTTAGAATGTTACACACCCTTTGACAAAGTCCAATGGGGGGGTATTGTGTCGAAAACAAAATAGTATATGTTTTACCACAACTTTAGTCAAAGTCTTAGAATGTTCCACACCCTGAGACAATGTCCAATGGGGGGGTATTGTGTCGAAAACCAAAAAGTATTTGTTAAGGTCTTAGAATGTTCCACACCATGAGACAAAGTCCAAGGGGGGGGTATTGTGAAAACCAAAAAGTATTTGTTAAGGTCTTAGAATGTTCCAAACCCTGAGACAAAGTCCAAGGGGGGGTATTGTGTCGAAAACAAAATAGTATATGTTTTACTACAACTTTAGTCAAAGTCTTAGAATGTTCCACACCCTTTGACAAAGTCCAATGGGGGGGTATTGTGTCGAAAACAAAATAGTATATGTTTTACTACAACTTTAGTCAAAGTCTAAGAATGTTCCACACCCTGAGACAATGTCCAATGGGGGGGTATTGTGTCGAAAACCAAAAAGTATTTGTTAAGGTCTTAGAATGTTCCAAACCCTGAGACAAAGTCCAAGGGGGGGGTATTGTGTAGAAAACCAAAAAGTATATGTTTTACCACAACTTTAGTCAAAGTCTTAGAATGTTCCACACCCTGAGACAATGTCCAATGGGGGGGTATTGTGTCGAAAACCAAAAAGTATTTGTTAAGGTCTTAAATTGTTCCAAACCCTGAGACAAAGTCCAAGGGGGGGGGTATTATGTAGAAAACCAAAAAGTATATGTTTTACCACAACTTTAGTCAAAGTCTTAGAATGTTCCACACCCTGAGACAAAGTCCAATGGGGGGGTATTGTGTCAAAAACAAAATAGTATATGTTTTACTACAACTTTAGTCAAAGTCTTAGAATGTTCCACACCCTGAGACAATGTCCAATGGGGGGGGTATTGTGTCGAAAACCAAAAAGTATTTGTTAAGGTCTTAGAATGTTCCAAACCCTGAGACAAAGTCCAAGGGGGGGGTATTGTGTCGAAAACAAAATAGTATATGTTTTACCACAACTTTAGTCAAAGTCTTAGAATGTTCCACACCCTGAGACAATGTCCAATGGGGGGGTATTATGTCGAAAACCAAAAAGTATTTGTTAAGGTCTTAGAATGTTCCAAACCCTGTGACAAAGTCCAAGGGGGGGGGGATATTGTGTCGAAAACAAAATAGTATATGTTTTACCACAACTTTAGTCAAAGTCTTAGAATGTTCCACACCCTTTGACAAAGTCCAATGGGGGGTATTGTGTCGAAAACAAAATAGTATATGTTTTACTACAACTTTAGTCAAAGTCTTAGAATGTTCCACACCCTGAGACAATGTCCAATGGGGGGGTATTGTGTCGAAAACCAAAAGGTATATGTTAAGGTCTTAGAATGTTCCAAACCCTGTGACAAAGTCCAAGGGGGGGGTATTGTGTCCAAAACCAAAAAGTATTTGTTAAGGTCTTAGAATGTTCCAAACCCTGAGACAAAGTCCAAGGGGGGGGGGGGGTATTGTGTCAAAACAAAATAGTATATGTTTTACCACAACTTTAGTCAAAGTCTTAGAATGTTCCACACCCTTTGACAAAGTCCAATGGGGGGGTATTGTGTCGAAAACAAAATAGTATATGTTTTACTACAACTTTAGTTAAAGTCTTAGAATGTTCCACACCCTGAGACAATGTCCAATGGGGTGGTATTGTGTCGAAAACCAAAAAGTATTTGTTAAGGTCTTAGAATGTTCCACACCATGAGACAATGTCCAATGGGGGGGTATTGTGTCGAAAACCAAAAAGTATTTGTTAAGGTCTTAGAATGTTCCACACCATGAGACAAAGTCCAATGGGGGGTATTGTGTCGAAAACCAAAAAGTATTTGTTAAGGTCTTAGAATGTTCCAAACCCTGAGACAAAGTCCAAGGGGGGGTATTGTGTCGAAAACCAAAAAGTATTTGTTAAGGTCTTAGAATGTTCCAAACCCTGAGACAAAGTCCAAGGGGGGGGTATTGTGTCGAAAACAAAATAGTATATGTTTTACCACAACTTTAGTCAAAGTCTTAGAATGTTCCACACCCTTTGACAAAGTCCAATGGGGGGGTATTGTGTCGAAAACCAAAAAGTATTTGTTAAGGTCCTAGAATGTTCCAAACCCTATGACAAAGTCCAAGGGGGGGGGGTATTGTGTCGAAAACCAAAAAGTATTTGTTAAGGTCTTAGAATGTTCCAAACCCTGTGACAAAGTCCAAGGGGGGGGGTATTGTGTCGAAAACCAAAAAGTATTTGTTAAGGTCTTAGAATGTTCCAAACCCTGAGACAAAGTCCAAGGGGGGGGGGTATTGTGTAGAAAACCAAAAAGTATATGTTTTACCACAAATTTAGTCAAAGTCTTAGAATGTTCCACACCCTGAGACAATGTCCAATGGGGGGGTATTGTGTCGAAAACCAAAAAGTATTTGTTAAGGTCTTAGAATGTTCCAAACCCTGTGACAAAGTTCAAGGGGGGGGTATTGTGTCGAAAACAAAATAGTATATGTTTTACCACAACTTTAGTCAAAGTCTTAGAATATTCCACACCCTTTGACAAAGTCCAATGGGGGGGTATTGTGTCGAAAACAAAATAGTATATGTTTTACTACAACTTTAGTCAAAGTCTTAGAATGTTCCACACCCTGAGACAATGTCCAATGGGGGGGTATTGTGTCGAAAACCAAAAAGTATTTGTTAAGGTCTTAGAATGTTCCAAACCCTGTGACAAAGTTCAAGGGGGGGGTATTGTGTCGAAAACAAAATAGTATATGTTTTACCACAACTTTAGTCAAAGTCTTAGAATATTCCACACCCTTTGACAAAGTCCAATGGGGGGGTATTGTGTCGAAAACAAAATAGTATATGTTTTACTACAACTTTAGTCAAAGTCTTAGAATGTTCCACACCCTGAGACAATGTCCAATGGGGGGGTATTATGTCGAAAACCAAAAAGTATTTGTTAAGGTCTTAGAATGTTCCAAACCCTGTGACAAAGTCCAAGGGGGGGGGGGGGGGGGTATTGTGTCGAAAACCAAAAAGTATTTGTTAAGGTCTTATAATGTTCCAAACCCTGAGACAAAGTCCAAGGGGGGGGGTATTGTGTAGAAAACCAAAAAGTATATGTTTTACCACAACTTTAGTCAAAGTCTTAGAATGTTCCACACCCTGAGACAATGTCCAATGGGGGGGTATTGTGTCGAAAACCAAAAAGTATTTGTTAAGGTCTTAGAATGTTCCAAACCCTGTGACAAAGTCCAAGGGGGGGGGTATTGTGAAAACCAAAAAGTATTTGTTAAGGTCTTAGAATGTTCCAAACCCTGAGACAAAGTCCAAGGGGGGGGGTATTGTGTCGAAAACCAAAAAGTATTTGTTAAGGTCTTAGAATGTTCCAAACCCTGAGACAAAGTCCAAGGGGGGGGTATTGTGTCGAAAACAAAATAGTATATTTTTTACCACAACTTAAGTCAAAGTCTTAGAATGTTCCACACCCTGAGACAATGTCCAATGGGGGGGTATTGTGTCGAAAACCAAAAAGTATTTGTTAAGGTCTTAGAATGTTCCAAACCCTGTGACAAAGTCCAAGGGGGGGGTATTGTGTCGAAAACCAAAAAGTATTTGTTAAGGTCTTAGAATGTTCCAAACCCTGAGACAAAGTCCAAGGGGGGGGTATTGTGTAGAAAACCAAAAAGTATATGTTTTACCACAACTTTAGTCAAAGTCTTAGAATGTTCCACACCCTGAGACAATATCCAATGGGGGGGTATTGTGTCGAAAACCAAAAAGTATTTGTTAAGGTCTTAGAATGTTCCAAACCCTGTGACAAAGTCCAAGGGGGGGGGGTATTGTGAAAACCAAAAAGTATTTGTTAAGGTCTTAGAATGTTCCAAACCCTGAGACAAAGTCCAAGGGGGGGTATTGTGTCGAAAACAAAATAGTATATGTTTAACGACAACTTTAGTCAAAGTCTTAGAATGTTCCACACCCTTTGACAAAGTCCAATGGGGGGGTATTGTGTCGAAAACAAAATAGTATATGTTTTACCACAACTTTAGTCAAAGTCTTAGAATGTTCCACACCCTTTGACAAAGTCCAATGGGGGGTATTGTGTCGAAAACAAAATAGTATATGTTTTACTACAACTTTAGTCAAAGTCTTAGAATGTTCCACACCCTGAGACAATGTCCAATGGGGGGGTATTGTGTCGAAAACAAAATAGTATATGTTTTACTACAACTTTAGTCAAAGTCTTAGAATGTTCCACACCCTGAGACAATGTCCAATGGGGGGGTATTGTGTCGAAAACCAAAAAGTATTTGTTAAGGTCTTAGAATGTTCCAAACCCTGTGACAAAGTCCAAGGGGGGGGGGGTATTGTGTCGAAAACCAAAAAGTATTTGTTAAGGTCTTAGAATGTTCCAAACCCTGAGACAAAGTCCAAGGGGGGGGGTATTGTGTAGAAAACCAAAAAGTATATGTTTTACCACAACTTTAGTCAAAGTCTTAGAATGTTCCACACCCTGAGACAATGTCCAATGGGGGGGTATTGTGTCGAAAACCAAAAAGTATTTGTTAAGGTCTTAGAATGTTCCAAACCCTGTGACAAAGTCCAAGGGGGGGGGTATTGTGAAAACCAAAAAGTATTTGTTAAGGTCTTAGAATGTTCCAAACCCTGAGACAAAGTCCAAGGGGGGGGGTATTGTGTCGAAAACAAAATAGTATATTTTTTACCACAACTTTAGTCAAAGTCTTAGAATGTTCCACACCCTGAGACAATGTCCAATGGGGGGGTATTGTGTCGAAAACCAAAAAGTATTTGTTAAGGTCTTAGAATGTTCCAAACCCTGTGACAAAGTCCAAGGGGGGGGTATTGTGTCGAAAACCAAAAAGTATTTGTTAAGGTCTTAGAATGTTCCAAACCCTGAGACAAAGTCCAAGGGGGGGGTATTGTGTAGAAAACCAAAAAGTATATGTTTTACCACAACTTTAGTCAAAGTCTTAGAATGTTCCACACCCTGAGACAATATCCAATGGGGGGGTATTGTGTCGAAAACCAAAAAGTATTTGTTAAGGTCTTAGAATGTTCCAAACCCTGTGACAAAGTCCAAGGGGGGGGGGTATTGTGAAAACCAAAAAGTATTTGTTAAGGTCTTAGAATGTTCCAAACCCTGAGACAAAGTCCAAGGGGGGGGTATTGTGTCGAAAACAAAATAGTATATGTTTAACGACAACTTTAGTCAAAGTCTTAGAATGTTCCACACCCTTTGACAAAGTCCAATGGGGGGTATTGTGTCGAAAACAAAATAGTATATGTTTTACCACAACTTTAGTCAAAGTCTTAGAATGTTCCACACCCTTTGACAAAGTCCAATGGGGGGGTATTGTGTCGAAAACAAAATAGTATATGTTTTACTACAACTTTAGTCAAAGTCTTAGAATGTTCCACACCCTGAGACAATGTCCAATGGGGGGGTATTGTGTCGAAAACAAAATAGTATATGGTTTACTACAACTTTAGTCAAAGTCTTAGAATGTTCCACACCCTGAGACAATGTCCAATGGGGGGGTATTGTGTCGAAAACCAAAAAGTATTTGTTAAGGTCTTAGAATGTTCCAAACCCTGTGACAAAGTCCAAGGGGGGGGGGGTATTGTGTCGAAAACCAAAAAGTATTTGTTAAGGTCTTAGAATGTTCCAAACCCTGAGACAAAGTCCAAGGGGGGGTATTGTGTAGAAAACCAAAAAGTATATGTTTTACCACAACTTTAGTCAAAGTCTTAGAATGTTCCACACCCTGAGACAATGTCCAATGGGGGGGTATTGTGTCGAAAACCAAAAAGTATTTGTTAAGGTCTTAGAATGTTCCAAACCCTGTGACAAAGTCCAAGGGGGGGGTATTGTGAAAACCAAAAAGTATTTGTTAAGGTCTTAGAATGTTCCAAACCCTGAGACAAAGTCCAAGGGGGGTATTGTGTCGAAAACAAAATAGTATATGTTTAACCACAACTTTAGTCAAAGTCTTAAAATGTTACACACCCTTTGACAAAGTCCAATGGGGGGGTATTGTGTCGATAACAAAATAGTATATGTTTTACCACAACTTTAGTCAAAGTCTTAGAATGTTCCACACCCTGAGACAATGTCCAATGGGGGGGTATTGTGTCGAAAACCAAAAAGTATTTGTTAAGGTCTTAGAATGTTCCACACCATGAGACAAAGTCCAAGGGGGGGTATTGTGAAAACCAAAAAGTATTTGTTAAGGTCTTAGAATGTTCCAAACCCTGAGACAAAGTCCAAGGGGGGGGTATTGTGTCGAAAACAAAATAGTATATGTTTTACTACAACTTTAGTCAAAGTCTTAGAATGTTCCACACCCTTTGACAAAGTCCAATGGGGGGGTATTGTGTCGAAAACAAAATAGTATATGTTTTACTACAACTTTAGTCAAAGTCTAAGAATGTTCCACACCCTGAGACAATGTCCAATGGGGGGGTATTGTGTCGAAAACCAAAAAGTATTTGTTAAGGTCTTAGAATGTTCCAAACCCTGAGACAAAGTCCAAGGGGGGGGTATTGTGTAGAAAACCAAAAAGTATATGTTTTACCACAACTTTAGTCAAAGTCTTAGAATGTTCCACACCCTGAGACAATGTCCAATGGGGGGGTATTGTGTCGAAAACCAAAAAGTATTTGTTAAGGTCTTAGAATGTTCCAAACCCTGTGACAAAGTCCAAGGGGGGGGGGTATTGTGAAAACCAAAAAGTATTTGTTAAGGTCTTAGAATGTTCCAAACCCTGAGACAAAGTCCAAGGGGGGGGTATTGTGTCGAAAACAAAATAGTATATGTTTAACCACAACTTTAGTCAAAGTCTTAGAATGTTCCACACCCTTTGACAAAGTCCAATGGGGGGTATTGTGTCGAAAACAAAATAGTATATGTTTTACCACAACTTTAGTCAAAGTCTTAGAATGTTCCAAACCCTGTGACAAAGTCCAAGGGGGGGGTATTGTGTCGAAAACCAAAAAGTATTTGTTAAGGTCTTAGAATGTTCCAAACCCTGTGACAAAGTCCAAGGGGGGGGTATTGTGAAAACCAAAAAGTATTTGTTAAGGTCTTAGAATGTTCCAAACCCTGAGACAAAGTCCAAGGGGGGGGTATTGTGTAGAAAACCAAAAAGTATATGTTTTACCACAACTTTAGTCAAAGTCTTAGAATGTTCCACACCCTGAGACAATGTCCAATGGGGGGGTATTGTGTCGAAAACCAAAAAGTATTTGTTAAGGTCTTAAATTGTTCCAAACCCTGAGACAAAGTCCAAGGGGGGGGTATTATGTAGAAAACCAAAAAGTATATGTTTTACCACAACTTTAGTCAAAGTCTTAGAATGTTCCACACCCTGAGACAAAGTCCAATGGGGGGTATTGTGTCAAAAACAAAATAGTATATGTTTTACTACAACTTTAGTCAAAGTCTTAGAATGTTCCACACCCTGAGACAATGTCCAATGGGGGGGGGTATTGTGTCGAAAGCCAAAAAGTATTTGTTAAGGTCTTAGAATGTTCCAAACCCTGAGACAAAGTCCAAGGGGGGGTATTGTGTCGAAAACAAAATAGTATATGTTTTACCACAACTTTAGTCAAAGTCTTAGAATGTTCCACACCCTGAGACAATGTCCAATGGGGGGGTATTATGTCGAAAACCAAAAAGTATTTGTTAAGGTCTTAGAATGTTCCAAACCCTGTGACAAAGTCCAAGGGGGGGGGGATATTGTGTCGAAAACAAAATAGTATATGTTTTACCACAACTTTAGTCAAAGTCTTAGAATGTTCCACACCCTTTGACAAAGTCCAATGGGGGGGTATTGTGTCGAAAACAAAATAGTATATGTTTTACTACAACTTTAGTCAAAGTCTTAGAATGTTCCACACCCTGAGACAATGTCCAATGGGGGGGTATTGTGTCGAAAACCAAAAGGTATATGTTAAGGTCTTAGAATGTTCCAAACCCTGTGACAAAGTCCAAGGGGGGGGTATTGTGTCCAAAACCAAAAAGTATTTGTTAAGGTCTTAGAATGTTCCAAACCCTGAGACAAAGTCCAAGGGGGGGGGGGGGTATTGTGTCGAAAACAAAATAGTATATGTTTTACCACAACTTTAGTCAAAGTCTTAGAATGTTCCACACCCTTTGACAAAGTCCAATGGGGGGGTATTGTGTCGAAAACAAAATAGTATATGTTTTACTACAACTTTAGTTAAAGTCTTAGAATGTTCCACACCCTGAGACAATGTCCAATGGGGTGGTATTGTGTCGAAAACCAAAAAGTATTTGTTAAGGTCTTAGAATGTTCCACACCATGAGACAATGTCCAATGGGGGGGTATTGTGTCGAAAACCAAAAAGTATTTGTTAAGGTCTTAGAATGTTCCACACCATGAGACAAAGTCCAATGGGGGGTATTGTGTCGAAAACCAAAAAGTATTTGTTAAGGTCTTAGAATGTTCCAAACCCTGAGACAAAGTCCAAGGGGGGGGTATTGTGTCGAAAACCAAAAAGTATTTGTTAAGGTCTTAGAATGTTCCAAACCCTGAGACAAAGTCCAAGGGGGGGGTATTGTGTCGAAAACAAAATAGTATATGTTTTACCACAACTTTAGTCAAAGTCTTAGAATGTTCCACACCCTTTGACAAAGTCCAATGGGGGGGTATTGTGTCGAAAACCAAAAAGTATTTGTTAAGGTCCTAGAATGTTCCAAACCCTAAGACAAAGTCCAAGGGGGGGGTGTTGTGTCGAAAACCAAAAAGTATTTGTTAAGGTCTTAGAATGTTCCAAACCCTGTGACAAAGTCCAAGGGGGGGGGTATTGTGTCGAAAACCAAAAAGTATTTGTTAAGGTCTTAGAATGTTCCAAACCCTGAGACAAAGTCCAAGGGGGGGGGTATTGTGTAGAAAACCAAAAAGTATATGTTTTACCACAAATTTAGTCAAAGTCTTAGAATGTTCCACACCCTGAGACAATGTCCAATGGGGGGGTATTGTGTCGAAAACCAAAAAGTATTTGTTAAGGTCTTAGAATGTTCCAAACCCTGTGACAAAGTTCAAGGGGGGGTATTGTGTCGAAAACAAAATAGTATATGTTTTACCACAACTTTAGTCAAAGTCTTAGAATATTCCACACCCTTTGACAAAGTCCAATGGGGGGGTATTGTGTCGAAAACAAAATAGTATATGTTTTACTACAACTTTAGTCAAAGTCTTAGAATGTTCCACACCCTGAGACAATGTCCAATGGGGGGGTATTGTGTCGAAAACCAAAAAGTATTTGTTAAGGTCTTAGAATGTTCCAAACCCTGTGACAAAGTTCAAGGGGGGGTATTGTGTCGAAAACAAAATAGTATATGTTTTACCACAACTTTAGTCAAAGTCTTAGAATATTCCACACCCTTTGACAAAGTCCAATGGGGGGGTATTGTGTCGAAAACAAAATAGTATATGTTTTACTACAACTTTAGTCAAAGTCTTAGAATGTTCCACACCCTGAGACAATGTCCAATGGGGGGGGTATTATGTCGAAAACCAAAAAGTATTTGTTAAGGTCTTAGAATGTTCCAAACCCTGTGACAAAGTCCAAGGGGGGGGGGGGGGGTATTGTGTCGAAAACCAAAAAGTATTTGTTAAGGTCTTAGAATGTTCCAAACCCTGAGACAAAGTCCAAGGGGGGGGTATTGTGTAGAAAACCAAAAAGTATATGTTTTACCACAACTTTAGTCAAAGTCTTAGAATGTTCCACACCCTGAGACAATGTCCAATGGGGGGGTATTGTGTCGAAAACCAAAAAGTATTTGTTAAGGTCTTAGAATGTTCCAAACCCTGTGACAAAGTCCAAGGGGGGGGGTATTGTGAAAACCAAAAAGTATTTGTTAAGGTCTTAGAATGTTCCAAACCCTGAGACAAAGTCCAAGGGGGGGGTATTGTGTCGAAAACCAAAAAGTATTTGTTAAGGTCTTAGAATGTTCCAAACCCTGAGACAAAGTCCAAGGGGGGGGGGTATTGTGTCGAAAACAAAATAGTATATTTTTTACCACAACTTTAGTCAAAGTCTTAGAATGTTCCACACCCTGAGACAATGTCCAATGGGGGGGTATTGTGTCGAAAAGCAAAAAGTATTTGTTAAGGTCTTAGAATGTTCCAAACCCTGTGACAAAGTCCAAGGGGGGGTATTGTGTCGAAAACCAAAAAGTATTTGTTAAGGTCTTAGAATGTTCCAAACCCTGAGACAAAGTCCAAGGGGGGGGTATTGTGTAGAAAAGCAAAAAGTATATGTTTTACCACAACTTTAGTCAAAGTCTTAGAATGTTCCACACCCTGAGACAATATCCAATGGGGGGGTATTGTGTCGAAAACCAAAAAGTATTTGTTAAGGTCTTAGAATGTTCCAAACCCTGTGACAAAGTCCAAGGGGGGGGGGTATTGTGAAAACCAAAAAGTATTTGTTAAGGTCTTAGAATGTTCCAAACCCTGAGACAAAGTCCAAGGGGGGGGTATTGTGTCGAAAACAAAATAGTATATGTTTAACGACAACTTTAGTCAAAGTCTTAGAATGTTCCACACCCTTTGACAAAGTCCAATGGGGGGGGTATTGTGTCGAAAACAAAATAGTATATGTTTTACCACAACTTTAGTCAAAGTCTTAGAATGTTCCACACCCTGAGACAATGTCCAATGGGGGGGTATTGTGTCGAAAACCAAAAAGTATTTGTTAAGGTCTTAGAATGTTCCAAACCCTGTGACAAAGTCCAAGGGGGGGGGTATTGTGAAAACCAAAAAGTATTTGTTAAGGTCTTAGAATGTTCCAAACCCTGAGACAAAGTCCAAGGGGGGGTATTGTGTCGAAAACAAAATAGTATATGTTTAACCACAACTTTAGTCAAAGTCTTAGAATGTTACACACCCTTTGACAAAGTCCAATGGGGGGGTATTGTGTCGAAAACAAAATAGTATATGTTTTACCACAACTTTAGTCAAAGTCTTAGAATGTTCCACACCCTGAGACAATGTCCAATGGGGGGGTATTGTGTCGAAAACCAAAAAGTATTTGTTAAGGTCTTAGAATGTTCCACACCATGAGACAAAGTCCAAGGGGGGGGTATTGTGAAAACCAAAAAGTATTTGTTAAGGTCTTAGAATGTTCCAAACCCTGAGACAAAGTCCAAGGGGGGGGTATTGTGTCGAAAACAAAATAGTATATGTTTTACTACAACTTTAGTCAAAGTCTTAGAATGTTCCACACCCTTTGACAAAGTCCAATGGGGGGGTATTGTGTCGAAAACAAAATAGTATATGTTTTACTACAACTTTAGTCAAAGTCTAAGAATGTTCCACACCCTGAGACAATGTCCAATGGGGGGGTATTGTGTCGAAAACCAAAAAGTATTTGTTAAGGTCTTAGAATGTTCCAAACCCTGAGACAAAGTCCAAGGGGGGGGTATTGTGTAGAAAACCAGAAAGTATATGTTTTACCACAACTTTAGTCAAAGTCTTAGAATGTTCCACACCCTGAGACAATGTCCAATGGGGGGGTATTGTGTCGAAAACCAAAAAGTATTTGTTAAGGTCTTAGAATGTTCCAAACCCTGTGACAAAGTCCAAGGGGGGGGGGGGTATTGTGAAAACCAAAAAGTATTTGTTAAGGTCTTAGAATGTTCCAAACCCTGAGACAAAGTCCAAGGGGGGGGTATTGTGTCGAAAACAAAATAGTATATGTTTAACCACAACTTTAGTCAAAGTCTTAGAATGTTCCACACCCTTTGACAAAGTCCAATGGGGGGGTATTGTGTCGAAAACAAAATAGTATATGTTTTACCACAACTTTAGTCAAAGTCTTAGAATGTTCCAAACCCTGTGACAAAGTCCAAGGGGGGGGTATTGTGTCGAAAACCAAAAAGTATTTGTTAAGGTCTTAGAATGTTCCAAACCCTGTGACAAAGTCCAAGGGGGGGGTATTGTGTCGAAAACCAAAAAGTATTTGTTAAGGTCTTAGAATGTTCCAAACCCTGAGACAAAGTCCAAGGGGGGGGTATTGTGTAGAAAACCAAAAAGTATATGTTTTACCACAACTTTAGTCAAAGTCTTAGAATGTTCCACACCCTGAGACAATGTCCAATGGGGGGGTATTGTGTCGAAAACCAAAAAGTATTTGTTAAGGTCTTAAATTGTTCCAAACCCTGAGACAAAGTCCAAGGGGGGGGTATTATGTAGAAAACCAAAAAGTATATGTTTTACCACAACTTTAGTCAAAGTCTTAGAATGTTCCACACCCTGAGACAAAGTCCAATGGGGGGGTATTGTGTCAAAAACAAAATAGTATATGTTTTACTACAACTTTAGTCAAAGTCTTAGAATGTTCCACACCCTGAGACAATGTCCAATGGGGGGGGGTATTGTGTCGAAAACCAAAAAGTATTTGTTAAGGTCTTAGAATGTTCCAAACCCTGAGACAAAGTCCAAGGGGGGGGTATTGTGTCGAAAACAAAATAGTATATGTTTTACCACAACTTTAGTCAAAGTCTTAGAATGTTCCACACCCTGAGACAATGTCCAATGGGGGGTATTGTGTCGAAAACCAAAAAGTATTTGTTAAGGTCTTAGAATGTTCCAAACCCTGTGACAAAGTCCAAGGGGGGGTATTGTGAAAACCAAAAAGTATTTGTTAAGGTCTTAGAATGTTCCAAACCCTGAGACAAAGTCCAAGGGGGGGGTATTGTGTCGAAAACAAAATAGTATATGTTTTACCACAACTTTAGTCAAAGTCTTAGAATGTTCCACACCCTGAGACAATGTCCAATGGGGGGTATTGTGTCGAAAACCAAAAAGTATTTGTTAAGGTCTTAGAATGTTCCAAACCCTGTGACAAAGTTCAAGGGGGGGGTATTGTGTCGAAAACAAAATAGTATATGTTTTACCACAACTTTAGTCAAAGTCTTAGAATATTCCACACCCTTTGACAAAGTCCAATGGGGGGGTATTGTGTCGAAAACAAAATAGTATATGTTTTACTACAACTTTAGTCAAAGTCTTAGAATGTTCCACACCCTGAGACAATGTCCAATGGGGGGTATTACGTCGAAAACCAAAAAGTATTTGTTAAGGTCTTAGAATGTTCCAAGCCCTGTGACAAAGTCCAAGGGGGGGGGGTATTGTGTCGAAAACCAAAAAGTATTTGTTAAGGTCTTAGAATGTTCCAAACCCTGTGACAAAGTCCAAGGGGGGGGTATTGTGAAAACCAAAAAGTTTTTGTTAAGGTCTTAGAATGTTCCAAACCCTGAGACAAAGTCCAAGGGGGGGGGGTATTGTGTCGAAAACCAAAAAGTATTTGTTAAGGTCTTAGAATGTTCCAAACCCTGAGACAAAGTCCAAGGGGGGGTATTGTGTAGAAAACCAAAAAGTATATGTTTTACCACAACTTTAGTCAAAGTCTTAGAATGTTCCACACCCTGAGACAATGTCCAATGGGGGGGTATTGTGTCGAAAACCAAAAAGTATTTGTTAAGGTCTTAGAATGTTCCAAACCCTGTGACAAAGTCCAAGGGGGGGGTATTGTGAAAAACAAAAAGTATTTGTGAAGGTCTTAGAATGTTCCAAACCCTAAGACAATGTCCAAGGGGGGGGTATTGTGTCGAAAACCAAAAAGTATTTGTTAAGGTCTTAGAATGTTCCAAACCCTGAGACAAAGTCCAAGGGGGGGGTATTGTGTCGAAAACAAAATAGTATATTTTTTACCACAACTTTAGTCAAAGTCTTAGAATGTTCCACACCCTGAGACAAAGTCCAAGGGGGGGGGTATTGTGTCGAAAACCAAAAAGTATTTGTTAAGGTCTTAGAATGTTCCACACCATGAGACAAAGTCCAAGGGGGGGGTATTGTGAAAACCAAAAAGTATTTGTTAAGGTCTTAGAATGTTCCAAACCCTGAGACAAAGTCCAAGGGGGGGGGTATTGTGTCGAAAACCAAAAAGTATTTGTTAAGGTCTTAGAATGTTCCAAACCCTGAGACAAAGTCCAAGGGGGGGGTATTGTGTCGAAAACAAAATAGTATATTTTTTACCACAACTTTAGTCAAAGTCTTAGAATGTTCCACACCCTGAGACAATGTCCAATGGGGGGGTATTGTGTCGAAAACCAAAAAGTATTTGTTAAGGTCTTAGAATGTTCCAAACCCTGTGACAAAGTCCAAGGGGGGGGTATTGTGTCGAAAACCAAAAAGTATTTGTTAAGGTCTTAGAATGTTCCAAACCCTGAGACAAAGTCCAAGGGGGGGGTATTGTGTCGAAAACAAAATAGAATATGTTTTACCACAACTTTAGTCAAAGTCTTAGAATGTTCCAAACCCTGTGACAAAGTCCAAGGGGGGGGGTATTGTGTCGAAAACCAAAAAGTATTTGTTAAGGTCTTAGAATGTTCCAAACCCTGAGACAAAGTCCAAGGGGGGGGGGGGGGGTATTGTGTAGAAAACCAAAAAGTATATGTTTTACCACAACTTTAGTCAAAGTCTTAGAATGTTCCACACCCTGAGACAATGTCCAATGGGGGGGTATTGTGTCGAAAACCAAAAAGTATTTGTTAAGGTCTTAGAATGTTCCAAACCCTGAGACAAAGTCCAAGGGGGGGTATTGTGTCGAAAACAAAATAGTATATGTTTAACCACAACTTTAGTCAAAGTCTTAGAATGTTCCACACCCTTTGACAAAGTCCAATGAGGGGGTATTGTGTCGAAAACAAAATAGTATATGTTTTACCACAACTTTAGTCAAAGTCTTAGAATGTTCCACACCCTGAGACAATGTCCAATGGGGGGGGGTATTGTGTCGAAAACCAAAAAGTATTTGTTAAGGTCTTAGAATGTTCCACACCATGAGACAAAGTCCAAGGGGGGGTATTGTGAAAACCAAAAAGTATTTGTTAAGGTCTTAGAATGTTCCAAACCCTGAGACAAAGTCCAAGGGGGGGGTATTGTGTCGAAAACCAAAAAGTATTTGTTAAGGTCTTAGAATGTTCCAAACCCTGAGACAAAGTCCAAGGGGGGGGGTATTGTGTCGAAAACAAAATAGTATATTTTTTACCACAACTTTAGTCAAAGTCTTAGAATGTTCCACACCCTGAGACAATGTCCAATGGGGGGGTATTGTGTCGAAAACCAAAAAGTATTTGTTAAGGTCTTAGAATGTTCCAAACCCTGAGACAAAGTCCAAGGGGGGGGGGGTATTGTGTCGAAAACAAAATAGTATATGTTTTACCACAACTTTAGTCAAAGTCTTAGAATGTTCCACACCCTTTGACAAAGTCCAATGGGGGGGTATTGTGTCGAAAACAAAATAGTATATGTTTTACTACAACTTTAGTCAAAGTCTTAGAATGTTCCACACCCTGAGACAATGTCCAATGGGGGGGTATTGTGTCGAAAACCAAAAACTATTTGTTAAGGTCTTAGAATGTTCCAAACCCTGAGACAAAGTCCAGGGGGGGGGGTATTGTGTAGAAAACCAAAAAGTATATGTTTTACCACAACTTTAGTCAAAGTCTTAGAATGTTCCACACCCTGAGACAATGTCCAATGGGGGGGTATTGTGTCGAAAACCAAAAAGTATTTGTTAAGGTCTTAGAATGTTCCAAACCCTGTGACAAAGTCCAAGGGGGGGGTATTGTGAAAACCAAAAAGTATTTGTTAAGGTCTTAGAATGTTCCAAACCCTGAGACAAAGTCCAAAGGGGGGGTATTGTGTCGAAAACAAAATAGTATATGTTTAACCACAACTTTAGTCAAAGTCTTAGAATGTTCCACACCCTTTGACAAAGTCCAATGGGGAGGTATTGTGTCGAAAACAAAATAGTATATGTTTTACCACAACTTTAGTCAAAGTCTTAGAATGTTCCAAACCCTGTGACAAAGTCCAAGGGGGGGGTATTGTGTCGAAAACCAAAAAGTATTTGTTAAGGTCTTAGAATGTTCCAAACCCTGTGACAAAGTCCAAGGGGGGGGTATTGTGAAAACCAAAAAGTATTTGTTAAGGTCTTAGAATGTTCCAAGCCCTGAGACAAAGTCCAAGGGGGGGTATTGTGTCGAAAACCAAAAAGTATATTTTTTACCACAACTTTAGTCAAAATCTTAGAATGTTCCACACCCTTTGACAAAGTCCAATGGGGGGGTATTGTGTCGAAAACAAAATAGTATATGTTTTACCACAACTTTAGTCAAAGTCTTAGAATGTTCCACACCCTGAGACAATGTCCAATGGGGGGGGGTATTGTGTCGAAAACCAAAAAGTATTTGTTAAGGTCTTAGAATGTTCCACACCATGAGACAAAGTCCAAGCGGATTGTGAAAACCAAAAAGTATTTGTTAAGGTCTTAGAATGTTCCAAACCCTGAGACAAAGTCCAAGGGGGGGGTATTGTGTCGAAAACCAAAAAGTATTTGTTAAGGTCTTAGAATGTTCCAAACCCTGAGACAAAGTCCAAGGGGGGGGTATTGTGTCGAAAACAAAATAGTATATTTTTTACCACAACTTTAGTCAAAGTCTTAGAATGTTCCACACCCTGAGACAATGTCCAATGGGGGGGTATTGTGTCGAAAACCAAAAAGTATTTGTTAAGGTCTTAGAATGTTCCAAACCCTGAGACAAAGTCCAAGGGGGGGGGGGGTATTGTGTCGAAAACAAAATAGTATATGTTTTACCACAACTTTAGTCAAAGTCTTAGAATGTTCCACACCCTTTGACAAAGTCCAATGGGGGGGTATTGTGTCGAAAACAAAATAGTATATGTTTTACTACAACTTTAGTCAAAGTCTTAGAATGTTCCACACCCTGAGACAATGTCCAATGGGGGGGTATTGTGTCGAAAACCAAAAACTATTTGTTAAGGTCTTAGAATGTTCCAAACCCTGAGACAAAGTCCAAGGGGGGGGTATTGTGTAGAAAACCAAAAAGTATATGTTTTACCACAACTTTAGTCAAAGTCTTAGAATGTTCCACACCCTGAGACAATGTCCAATGGGGGGGTATTGTGTCGAAAACCAAAAAGTATTTGTTAAGGTCTTAGAATGTTCCAAACCCTGTGACAAAGTCCAAGGGGGTGGTATTGTGAAAACCAAAAAGTATTTGTTAAGGTCTTAGAATGTTCCAAACCCTGAGACAAAGTCCAAGGGGGGGGTATTGTGTCGAAAACAAAATAGTATATGTTTAACCACAACTTTAGTCAAAGTCTTAGAATGTTCCACACCCTTTGACAAAGTCCAATGGGGAGGTATTGTGTCGAAAACAAAATAGTATATGTTTTACCACAACTTTAGTCAAAGTCTTAGAATGTTCCAAACCCTGTGACAAAGTCCAAGGGGGGGGCATTGTGTCGAAAACCAAAAAGTATTTGTTAAGGTCTTAGAATGTTCCAAACCCTGTGACAAAGTCCAAGGGGGGGGTATTGTGAAAACCAAAAAGTATTTGTTAAGGTCTTAGAATGTTCCAAGCCCTGAGACAAAGTCCAAGGGGGGGGGGGGGGGGGGTTTTGTGTCGAAAACAAAATAGTATATGTTTTACCACAACTTTAGTCAAAGTCGTAGAATGTTCCACACCCTTTGACAAAGTCCAATGGGGGGGTATTGTGTCGAAAACCAAAAAGTATTTGTTAAGGTCTTAGAATGTTCCAAACCCTGAGACAAAGTCCAAGGGGGGGGTATTGTGTCGAAAACAAAATAGTATATGTTTAACCACAACTTTAGTCAAAGTCTTAGAATGTTCCACACCCTTTGACAAAGTCCAATGGGGGGTATTGTGTCGAAAACAAAATAGTATATGTTTTACCACAACTTTAGTCAAAGTCTTAGAATGTTCCACACCCTGAGACAATGTCCAATGGGGGGGTATTGTGTCGAAAACCAAAAAGTATTTGTTAAGGTCTTAGAATGTTCCACACCATGAGACAAAGTCCAAGGGGGGGTATTGTGAAAACCAAAAAGTATTTGTTAAGGTCTTAGAATGTTCCAAACCCTGAGACAAAGTCCAAGGGGGGGGGTATTGTGTCGAAAACCAAAAAGTATTTGTTAAGGTCTTAGAATGTTCCAAACCCTGAGACAAAGTCCAAGGGGGGGGGTATTGTGTCGAAAACAAAATAGTATATTTTTTACCACAACTTTAGTCAAAGTCTTAGAATGTTCCACACCCTGAGACAATGTCCAATGGGGGGGTATTGTGTCGAAAACCAAAAAGTATTTGTTAAGGTCTTAGAATGTTCCAAACCCTGAGACAAAGTCCAAGGGGGGGGGGGGGTATTGTGTCGAAAACAAAATAGTATATGTTTTACCACAACTTTAGTCAAAGTCTTAGAATGTTCCACACCCTTTGACAAAGTCCAATGGGGGGGTATTGTGTCGAAAACAAAATAGTATATGTTTTACTACAACTTTAGTCAAAGTCTTAGAATGTTCCACACCCTGAGACAATGTCCAATGGGGGGGTATTGTGTCGAAAACCAAAAACTATTTGTTAAGGTCTTAGAATGTTCCAAACCCTGAGACAAAGTCCAAGGGGGGGGTATTGTGTAGAAAACCAAAAAGTATATGTTTTACCACAACTTTAGTCAAAGTCTTAGAATGTTCCACACCCTGAGACAATGTCCAATGGGGGGGTATTGTGTCGAAAACCAAAAACTATTTGTTAAGGTCTTAGAATGTTCCAAACCCTGTGACAAAGTCCAAGGGGGGGGTATTGTGTCGAAAACCAAAAAGTATTTGTTAAGGTCTTAGAATGTTCCAAACCCTGAGACAAAGTCCAAGGGGGGGGTATTGTGTCGAAAACAAAATAGTATATGTTTAACCACAACTTTAGTCAAAGTCTTAGAATGTTCCACACCCTTTGACAAAGTCCAATGGGGGGGTATTGTGTCGAAAACAAAATAGTATATGTTTTACCACAACTTTAGTCAAAGTCTTAGAATGTTCCAAACCCTGTGACAAAGTCCAAGGGGGGGGTATTGTGTCGAAAACCAAAAAGTATTTGTTAAGGTCTTAGAATGTTCCAAACCCTGTGACAAAGTCCAAGGGGGGGGGGGTATTGTGTCGAAAACCAAAAAGTATTTGTTAAGGTCTTAGAATGTTCCAAACCCTGAGACAAAGTCCAAGGGGGGTATTGTGTAGAAAACCAAAAAGTATATGTTTTACCACAAATTTAGTCAAAGTCTTAGAATGTTCCACACCCTGAGACAATGTCCAATGGGGGGGTATTGTGTCGAAAACCAAAAAGTATTTGTTAAGGTCTTAGAATGTTCCAAACCCTGTGACAAAGTCCAAGGGGGGGGGGTATTGTGAAAACCAAAAAGTATTTGTTAAGGTCTTAGAATGTTCCAAACCCTGAGACAAAGTCCAAGGGGGGGGTATTGTGTAGAAAACCAAAAAGTATATGTTTTACCACAACTTTAGTCAAAGTCTTAGGGGGGGGTATTGTGACAAAGTCCAAGGGGGGGGTATTGTGTAGAAAACCAAAAAGTATATGTTTTACCACAACTTTAGTCAAAGTCTTACAATGTTCCACACCCTTTGACAAAGTCCAAGGGGGGGTATTGTGTAGAAAACCAAAAAGTATGTGTTTTACCACAACTTTAGTCAAAGTCTTAGAATGTTCCACACCCTGAGACAATGTCCAATGGGGGGGTATTGTGTCGAAAACCAAAAAGTATTTGTTAAGGTCTTAGAATGTTCCAAACCCTGAGACAAAGTCCAAGGGGGGGTATTGTGTAGAAAACCAAAAAGTATATGTTTTACCACAACTTTAGTCAAAGTCTTAGAATGTTCCACACCCTGAGACAATGTCCAATGGGGGGGTATTGTGTCGAAAACCAAAAAGTATTTGTTAAGGTCTTAGAATGTTCCAAACCCTGAGACAAAGTCCAAGGGGGGGGTATTGTGTCGAAAACCAAAAAGTATTTGTTAAGGTCTTAGAATGTTCCAAACCCTGAGACAAAGTCCAAGGGGGGGGGTATTGTGTCGAAAACAAAATAGTATATTTTTTACCACAACTTTAGTCAAAGTCTTAGAATGTTCCACACCCTTAGACAAAGTCCAAGGGGGGGGGTATTGTGTAGAAAACCAAAAAGTATATGTTTTACCACAACTTTAGTCAAAGTCTTACAATGTTCCACACCCTGAGACAATGTCCAATGGGGGGGTATTGTGTCGAAAACCAAAAAGTATTTGTTAAGGTCTTAGAATGTTCCAAACCCTGAGACAAAGTCCAAGGGGGGGGGTATTGTGTAGAAAACCAAAAAGTATATGTTTTACCACAACTTTAGTCAAAGTCTTAGAATGTTCCACACCCTGAGACAATGTCCAATGGGGGGGTATTGTGTCGAAAACCAAAAAGTATTTGTTAAGGTCTTAGAATGTTCCAAACCCTGTGACAAAGTCCAAGGGGGGGGGGTATTGTGAAAACCAAAAAGTATTTGTTAAGGTCTTAGAATGTTCCAAACCCTGAGACAAAGTCCAAGGGGGGGGGTATTGTGTCGAAAACAAAATAGTATATGTTTTACCACAACTTTAGTCAAAGTCTTAGAATGTTCCACACCCTGAGACAATGTCCAATGGGGGGGTATTGTGTCGAAAACCAAAAAGTATTTGTTAAGGTCTTAGAATGTTCCAAACCCTGTGACAAAGTCCAAGGGGGGGGGTATTGTGAAAACCAAAAAGTATTTGTTAAGGTCTTAGAATGTTCCAAACCCTGAGACAAAGTCCAAGGGGGGGGTATTGTGTAGAAAACCAAAAAGTATATGTTTTACCACAACTTTAGTCAAAGTCTTAGAATGTTCCACACCCTGAGACAATGTCCAATGGGGGGGTATTGTGTCGAAAACCAAAAAGTATTTGTTAAGGTCTTAGAATGATCCAAACCCTGTGACAAAGTCCAAGGGGGGGGTATTGTGAAAACCAAAAAGTATTTGTTAAGGTCTTAGAATGTTCCAAACCCTGAGACAAAGTCCAAGGGGGGGGGTATTGTGTCGAAAACAAAATAGTATATGTTTTAGTACAACTTTAGTCAAAGTCTTAGAATGTTCCAAACCCTGAGACAAAGTCCAAGGGGGGGGTATTGTGTCGAAAACCAAAAAGTATATGTTAAGGTCTTAGAATGTTCCAAACCCTGTGACAAAGTCCAAGGGGGGGGTATTGTGTCCAAAACCAAAAAGTATTTGTTAAGGTCTTAGAATGTTCCAAACCCTGAGACAAAGTCCAATGGGGGGGTATTGTGTCGAAAACAAAATAGTATATGTTTTACTACAACTTTAGTTAAAGTCTTAGAATGTTCCACACCCTGAGACAATGTCCAATGGGGGGGTATTGTGTCGAAAACCAAAAAGTATTTGTTAAGGTCTTAGAATGTTCCAAACCCTGTGACAAAGTCCAAGGGGGGGGTATTGTGTCGAAAACCAAAAAGTATTTGTTAAGGTCTTAGAATGTTCCAAACCCTGAGACAAAGTCCAAGGGGGGGGGGGGGGGTATTGTGTCGAAAACAAAATAGTATATGTTTTACCACAACTTTAGTCAAAGTCTTAGAATGTTCCACACCCTTTGACAAAGTCCAATGGGGGGGTATTGTGTCGAAAACCAAAAAGTATTTGTTATGTCTTAGAATGTTCCAAACCCTATGACAAAGTCCAAGGGGGGGGGTATTGTGTCGAAAACCAAAAAGTATTTGTTAAGGTCTTAGAATGTTCCAAACCCTGAGACAAAGTCCAAGGGGGGTATTGTGTAGAAAACCAAAACGTATATGTTTTACCACAAATTTAGTCAAAGTCTTAGAATGTTCCACACCCTGAGACAATGTCCAATGGGGGGGTATTGTGTCGAAAACCAAAAAGTGACAAAGTCCAAGGGGGGGGTATTGTGTCCAAAACCAAAAAGTATTTGTTAAGGTCTTAGAATGTTCCAAACCCTGAGACAAAGTCCAATGGGGGGGTATTGTGTCGAAAACAAAATAGTATATGTTTTACTACAACTTTAGTTAAAGTCTTAGAATGTTCCACACCCTGAGACAATGTCCAATGGGGGGGTATTGTGTCGAAAACCAAAAAGTATTTGTTAAGGTCTTAGAATGTTCCAAACCCTGAGACAAAGTCCAAGGGGGGGGGGGGGGGGTATTGTGTCGAAAACAAAATAGTATATGTTTTACCACAACTTTAGTCAAAGTCTTAGAATGTTCCACACCCTTTGACAAAGTCCAATGGGGGGGTATTGTGTCGAAAACCAAAAAGTATTTGTTATGTCTTAGAATGTTCCAAACCCTATGACAAAGTCCAAGGGGGGGGGGGGGTATTGTGTCGAAAACCAAAAAGTATTTGTTAAGGTCTTAGAATGTTCCAAACCCTGAGACAAAGTCCAAGGGGGGGGTATTGTGTAGAAAACCAAAAAGTATATGTTTTACCACAAATTTAGTCAAAGTCTTAGAATGTTCCACACCCTGAGACAATGTCCAATGGGGGGGTATTGTGTCGAAAACCAAAAAGTATTTGTTATGTCTTAGAATGTTCCAAACCCTATGACAAAGTCCAAGGGGGGGGGGTATTGTGTCGAAAACCAAAAAGTATTTGTTAAGGTCTTAGAATGTTCCAAACCCTGAGACAAAGTCCAAGGGGGGGGGTATTGTGTAGAAAACCAAAAAGTATATGTTTTACCACAACTTTAGTCAAAGTCTTAGAATGTTCCACACCCTTTGACAAAGTCCAATGGGGGGGTATTGTGTCGAAAACAAAATAGTATATGTTTTACTACAACTTTAGTCAAAGTCTTAGAATGTTCCACACCCTGAGACAATGTCCAATGGGGGGGGGGGGTATTGTGTCGAAAACCAAAAAGTATTTGTTAAGGTCTTAGAATGTTCCAAACCCTGTGACAAAGTCCAAGGGGGGGGGGGGTATTGTGTCGAAAACCAAAAAGTATTTGTTAAGGTCTTAGAATGTTCCAAACCCTGAGACAAAGTCCAAGGGGGGGGTATTGTGTCGAAAACAAAATAGTATATGTTTTACCACAACTTTAGTCAAAGTCTTAGAATGTTCCACACCCTTTGACAAAGTCCAAGGGGGGGGGTATTGTGTAGAAAACCAAAAAGTATATGTTTTACCACAACTTTAGTCAAAGTCTTACAATGTTCCACACCCTTTGACAAAGTCCAAGGGGGGGGTATTGTGTAGAAAACCAAAAAGTATGTGTTTTACCACAACTTTAGTCAAAGTCTTAGAATGTTCCACACCCTAAGACAATGTCCAATGGGGGGGTATTGTGTCGAAAACCAAAAAGTATTTGTTAAGGTCTTAGAATGTTCCAAACCCTGAGACAAAGTCCAAGGGGGGGTATTGTGTAGAAAACCAAAAAGTATATGTTTTACCACAACTTTAGTCAAAGTCTTAGAATGTTCCACACCCTGAGACAATGTCCAATGGGGGGGTATTGTGTCGAAAACCAAAAAGTATTTGTTAAGGTCTTAGAATGTTCCAAACCCTGTGACAAAGTCCAAGGGGGGGGTATTGTGAAAACCAAAAGGTATTTGTTAAGGTCTTAGAATGTTCCAAACCCTGAGACAAAGTCCAAGGGGGGGGGGGTATTGTGTCGAAAACCAAAAAGTATTTGTTAAGGTCTTAGAATGTTCCAAACCCTGAGACAAAGTCCAAGGGGGGGGTATTGTGTCGAAAACAAAATAGTATATTTTTTACCACAACTTTAGTCAAAGTCTTAGAATGTTCCACACCCTTAGACAAAGTCCAAGGGGGGGGGGTATTGTGTAGAAAACCAAAAAGTATATGTTTTACCACAACTTTAGTCAAAGTCTTACAATGTTCCACACCCTTTGACAAAGTCCAAGGGGGGGGTATTGTGTAGAAAACCAAAAAGTATGTGTTTTACCACAACTTTAGTCAAAGTCTTAGAATGTTCCACACCCTGAGACAATGTCCAATGGGGGGGTATTGTGTCGAAAACCAAAAAGTATTTGTTAAGGTCTTAGAATGTTCCAAACCCTGAGACAAAGTCCAAGGGGGGGTATTGTGTAGAAAACCAAAAAGTATATGTTTTACCACAACTTTAGTCAAAGTCTTAGAATGTTCCACACCCTGAGACAATGTCCAATGGGGGGGTATTGTGTCGAAAACCAAAAAGTATTTGTTAAGGTCTTAGAATGTTCCAAACCCTGTGACAAAGTCCAAGGGGGGGGGGTATTGTGAAAACCAAAAAGTATTTGTTAAGGTCTTAGAATGTTCCAAACCCTGAGACAAAGTCCAAGGGGGGGGTATTGTGTCGAAAACAAAATAGTATATGTTTTACCACAACTTTAGTCAAAGTCTTAGAATGTTCCACACCCTGAGACAATGTCCAATGGGGGGGTATTGTGTCGAAAACCAAAAAGTATTTGTTAAGGTCTTAGAATGTTCCAAACCCTGTGACAAAGTCCAAGGGGGGGGGTATTGTGAAAACCAAAAAGTATTTGTTAAGGTCTTAGAATGTTCCAAACCCTGAGACAAAGTCCAAGGGGGGGGGTATTGTGTCGAAAACCAAAAAGTATATGTTTTACCACAACTTTAGTCAAAGTCTTAGAATGTTCCACACCCTGAGACAATGTCCAATGGGGGGGTATTGTGTCGAAAACCAAAAAGTATTTGTTAAGGTCTTAGAATGTTCCAAACCCTGTGACAAAGTCCAAGGGGGGGGTATTGTGGAAAACCAAAAAGTATTTGTTAAGGTCTTAGAATGTTCCAAACCCTGAGACAAAGTCCAAGGGGGGGGTATTGTGTCGAAAACAAAATAGTATATGTTTTACCACAACTTTAGTCAAAGTCTTAGAATGTTCCACACCCTTTGACAAAGTCCAATGGGGGGGTATTGTGTCGAAAACCAAAAAGTATTTGTTAAGGTCTTAGAATGTTCCAAACCCTGTGACAAAGTCCAAGGGGGGGGTATAGTGTCGAAAACCAAAAAGTATTTGTTAAGGTCTTAGAATGTTCCAAACCCTGAGACAAAGTCCAAGGGGGGGGGTATTGTGTCGAAAACAAAATAGTATATGTTTTACCACAACTTTAGTCAAAGTCTTAGAATGTTCCACACCCTTTGACAAAGTCCAATGGGGGGGGTATTGTGTCGAAAACCAAAAAGTATTTGTTAAGGTCTTAGAATGTTCCAAACCCTGAGACAAAGTCCAAGGGGGGGGGTATTGTGTAGAAAACCAAAAAGTATATGTTTTACCACAAATTTAGTCAAAGTCTTAGAATGTTCCACACCCTGAGACAATGTCCAATGGGGGGGTATTGTGTCGAAAACCAAAAAGTATTTGTTAAGGTCTTAGAATGTTCCAAACCCTGTGACAAAGTTCAAGGGGGGGGTATTGTGTCGAAAACAAAATAGTATATGTTTTACCACAACTTTAGTCAAAGTCTTAGAATGTTCCACACCCTTAGACAAAGTCCAATGGGGGGGGGTATTGTGTCGAAAACCAAAAAGTATTTGTTAAGGTCTTAGAATGTTCCAAACCCTGAGACAAAGTCCAAGGGGGGGGGTATTGTGTAGAAAACCAAAATAGTATATGTTTTACCACAACTTTAGTCAAAGTCTTAGAATGTTCCACACCCTGAGACAATGTCCAATGGGGGGGTATTGTGTCGAAAACCAAAAAGTATTTGTTAAGGTCTTAGAATGTTCCAAACCCTGTGACAAAGTCCAAGGGGGGGGGTATTGTGAAAACCAAAAAGTATTTGTTAAGGTCTTAGAATGTTCCAAACCCTGAGACAAAGTCCAAGGGGGGGTATTGTGTCGAAAACCAAAAAGTATTTGTTAAGGTCTTAGAATGTTCCAAACCCTGAGACAAAGTCCAAGGGGGGGGGTATTGTGTCGAAAACAAAATAGTATATGTTTTACCACAACTTTAGTCAAAGTCTTAGAATGTTCCACACCCTTTGACAAAGTCCAATGGGGGGGTATTGTGTAGAAAACCAAAAAGTATATGTTTTACCACAACTTTAGTCAAAGTCTTACAATGTTCCACACCCTTTGACAAAGTCCAAGGGGGGGGTATTGTGTAGAAAACCAAAAAGTATATGTTTTACCACAACTTTAGTCAAAGTCTTAGAATGTTCCACACCCTGAGACAATGTCCAATGGGGGGGTATTGTGTCGAAAACCAAAAAGTATTTGTTAAGGTCTTAGAATGTTCCAAACCCTGAGACAAAGTCCAAGGGGGGGTATTGTGTAGAAAACCAAAAAGTATATGTTTTACCACAACTTTAGTCAAAGTCTTAGAATGTTCCACACCCTTTGACAAAGTCCAATGGGGGGGTATTGTGTCGAAAACCAAAAAGTATTTGTTAAGGTCTTAGAATGTTCCAAACCCTGAGACAAAGTCCAAGGGGGGGGTATTGTGAAAACCAAAAAGTATTTGTTAAGGTCTTAGAATGTTCCAAACCCTGAGACAAAGTCCAAGGGGGGGGGTATTGTGTCGAAAACCAAAAAGTATTTGTTAAGGTCTTAGAATGTTCCAAACCCTGAGACAAAGTCCAAGGGGGGGGGTATTGTGTCGAAAACAAAATAGTATATTTTTTACCACAACTTTAGTCAAAGTCTTAGAATGTTCCACACCCTGAGACAATGTCCAATGGGGGGGTATTGTGTCGAAAACCAAAAAGTATTTGTTAATGTCTTAGAATGTTCCAAACCCTGTGACAAAGTCCAAGGGGGGGGTATTGTGTCGAAAACCAAAAAGTATTTGTTAAGGTCTTAGAATGTTCCAAACCCTGAGACAAAGTCCAAGGGGGGGGGGTATTGTGTCGAAAACAAAATAGTATATGTTTTACCACAACTTTAGTCAAAGTCTTACAATGTTCCACACCCTTTGACAAAGTCCAAGGGGGGGTATTGTGTAGAAAACCAAAAAGTATATGTTTTACCACAACTTTAGTCAAAGTCTTAGAATGTTCCACACCCTGAGACAATGTCCAATGGGGGGGTATTGTGTCGAAAACCAAAAAGTATTTGTTAAGGTCTTAGAATGTTCCAAACCCTGAGACAAAGTCCAAGGGGGGGGTATTGTGTAGAAAACCAAAAAGTATATGTTTTACCACAACTTTAGTCAAAGTCTTAGAATGTTCCACACCCTGAGACAATGTCCAATGGGGGGTATTGTGTCGAAAACCAAAAAGTATTTGTTAAGGTCTTAGAATGTTCCAAACCCTGTGACAAAGTCCAAGGGGGGGGGTATTGTGAAAACCAAAAAGTATTTGTTAAGGTCTTAGAATGTTCCAAACCCTGAGACAAAGTCCAAGGGGGGGGGTATTGTGTCGAAAACAAAATAGTATATGTTTTACCACAACTTTAGTCAAAGTCTTAGAATGTTCCACACCCTTTGACAAAGTCCAATGGGGGGGTATTGTGTTGAAAACCAAAAAGTATTTGTTAAGGTCTTAGAATGTACCAAACCCTGTGACAAAGTCCAAGGGGGGGGTATTGTGTCGAAAACCAAAAAGTATTTGTTAAGGTCTTAGAATGTTCCAAACCCTGAGACAAAGTCCAAGGGGGGGGGGGGTATTGTGTCGAAAACAAAATAGTATATGTTTTACCACAACTTTAGTCAAAGTCTTAGAATGTTCCACACCCTTTGACAAAGTCCAATGGGGGGGTATTGTGTCGAAAACCAAAAAGTATTTGTTAAGGTCTTAGAATGTTCCAAACCCTGAGACAAAGTCCAAGGGGGGGGTATTGTGTAGAAAACCAAAAAGTATATGTTTTACCACAAATTTAGTCAAAGTCTTAGAATGTTCCACACCCTGAGACAATGTCCAATGGGGGGGTATTGTGTCGAAAACCAAAAAGTATTTGTTAAGGTCTTAGAATGTTCCAAACCCTGAGACAAAGTCCAAGGGGGGGGTATTGTGTCGAAAACAAAATAGTATATTTTTTACCACAACTTTAGTCAAAGTCTTAGAATGTTCCACACCCTTAGACAAAGTCCAAGGGGGGGGTATTGTGTAGAAAACCAAAAAGTATATGTTTTACCACAACTTTAGTCAAAGTCTTACAATGTTCCGCACCCTTTGACAAAGTCCAAGGGGGGGGTATTGTGTAGAAAACCAAAAAGTATGTGTTTTACCACAACTTTAGTCAAAGTCTTAGAATGTTCCACACCCTGAGACAATGTCCAATGGGAGGGTATTGTGTCGAAAACCAAAAAGTATTTGTTAAGGTCTTAGAATGTTCCAAACCCTGAGACAAAGTCCAAGGGGGGGGGTATTGTGTAGAAAACCAAAAAGTATATGTTTTACCACAACTTTAGTCAAAGTCTTAGAATGTTCCACACCCTGAGACAATGTCCAATGGGGGGGTATTGTGTCGAAAACCAAAAAGTATTTGTTAAGGTCTTAGAATGTTCCAAACCCTGTGACAAAATCCAAGGGGGGGGGGGTATTGTGAAAACCAAAAAGTATTTGTTAAGGTCTTAGAATGTTCCAAACCCTGAGACAAAGTCCAAGGGGGGGGGTATTGTGTCGAAAACAAAATAGTATATGTTTTACCACAACTTTAGTCAAAGTCTTAGAATGTTCCACACCCTGAGACAATGTCCAATGGGGGGGTATTGTGTCGAAAACCAAAAAGTATTTGTTAAGGTCTTAGAATGTTCCAAACCCTGTGACAAAGTCCAAGGGGGGGGGGTATTGTGAAAACCAAAAAGTATTTGTTAAGGTCTTAGAATGTTCCAAACCCTGAGACAAAGTCCAAGGGGGGGTATTGTGTCGAAAACAAAATAGTATATGTTTTACCACAACTTTAGTCAAAGTCTTAGAATGTTCCACACCCTTTGACAAAGTCCAATGGGGGGGTATTGTGTCGAAAACCAAAAAGTATTTGTTAAGGTCTTAGAATGTTCCAAACCCTGTGACAAAGTCCAAGGGGGGGGGTATTGTGTCGAAAACCAAAAAGTATTTGTTAAGGTCTTAGAATGTTCCAAACCCTGAGACAAAGTCCAAGGGGGGGGTATTGTGTCGAAAACAAAATAGTATATGTTTTACCACAACTTTAGTCAAAGTCTTAGAATGTTCCACACCCTTTGACAAAGTCCAATGGGGGGGTATTGTGTCGAAAACCAAAAAGTATTTGTTAAGGTCTTAGAATGTTCCAAACCCTGAGACAAAGTCCAAGGGGGGGGTATTGTGTAGAAAACCAAAAAGTATATGTTTTACCACAAATTTAGTCAAAGTCTTAGAATGTTCCACACCCTGAGACAATGTCCAATGGGGGGGTATTGTGTCGAAAACCAAAAAGTATTTGTTAAGGTCTTAGAATGTTCCAAACCCTGTGACAAAGTTCAAGGGGGGGGGTATTGTGTCGAAAACAAAATAGTATATGTTTTACCACAACTTTAGTCAAAGTCTTAGAATGTTCCACACCCTTTGACAAAGTCCAATGGGGGGGTATTGTGTCGAAAACCAAAAAGTATTTGTTAAGGTCTTAGAATGTTCCAAACCCTGTGACAAAGTCCAAGGGGGGGGTATTGTGAAAACCAAAAAGTATTTGTTAAGGTCTTAGAATGTTCCAAACCCTGAGACAAAGTCCAAGGGGGGGGGGTATTGTGTCGAAAACCAAAAAGTATTTGTTAAGGTCTTAGAATGTTCCAAACCCTGAGACAAAGTCCAAGGGGGGGGTATTGTGTCGAAAACAAAATAGTATATTTTTTACCACAACTTTAGTCAAAGTCTTAGAATGTTCCACACCCTTTGACAAAGTCCAATGGGGGGGTATTGTGTAGAAAACCAAAAAGTATATGTTTTACCACAACTTTAGTCAAAGTCTTACAATGTTCCACACCTTTTGACAAAGTCCAAGGGGGGGGTATTGTGTAGAAAACCAAAAAGTATGTGTTTTACCACAACTTTAGTCAAAGTCTTAGAATGTTCCACACCCTGAGACAATGTCCAATGGGGGGGTATTGTGTCGAAAACCAAAAAGTATTTGTTAAGGTCTTAGAATGTTCCAAACCCTGAGACAAAGTCCAAGGGGGGGTATTGTGTAGAAAACCAAAAAGTATATGTTTTACCACAACTTTAGTCAAAGTCTTAGAATGTTCCACACCCTGAGACAATGTCCAATGGGGGGGGTATTGTGTCGAAAACCAAAAAGTATTTGTTAAGGTCTTAGAATGTTCCAAACCCTGTGACAAAGTCCAAGGGGGGGGTATTGTGAAAACCAAAAAGTATTTGTTAAGGTCTTAGAATGTTCCAAACCCTGAGACAAAGTCCAAGGGGGGGGTATTGTGTCGAAAACCAAAAAGTATTTGTTAAGGTCTTAGAATGTTCCAAACCCTGAGACAAAGTCCAAGGGGGGGGTATTGTGTCGAAAACAAAATAGTATATTTTTTACCACAACTTTAGTCAAAGTCTTAGAATGTTCCACACCCTGAGACAATGTCCAATGGGGGGGTATTGTGTCGAAAACCAAAAAGTATTTGTTAATGTCTTAGAATGTTCCAAACCCTGTGACAAAGTCCAAGGGGGGGGGTATTGTGTCGAAAACCAAAAAGTATTTGTTAAGGTCTTAGAATGTTCCAAAACCTGAGACAAAGTCCAAGGGGGGGGTATTGTGTCGAAAACCAAAAAGTATTTGTTAAGGTCTTAGAATGTTCCAAACCCTGAGACAAAGTCCAAGGGGGGGGGGGGGTATTGTGTCGAAAACAAAATAGTATATGTTTTACCACAACTTTAGTCAAAGTCTTAGAATGTTCCACACCCTTTGACAAAGTCCAATGGGGGGTATTGTGTCGAAAACCAAAAAGTATTTGTTATGTCTTAGAATGTTCCAAACCCTATGACAAAGTCCAAGGGGGGGGGGGTATTGTGTCGAAAACCAAAAAGTATTTGTTAAGGTCTTAGAATGTTCCAAACCCTGAGACAAAATCCAAGGGGGGGGTATTGTGTAGAAAACCAAAAAGTATATGTTTTACCACAAATTTAGTCAAAGTCTTAGAATGTTCCACACCCTGAGACAATGTCCAATGGGGGGGTATTGTGTCGAAAACCAAAAAGTATTTGTTAAGGTCTTAGAATGTTCCAAACCCTGTGACAAAGTTCAAGGGGGGGGGGGTATTGTATCGAAAACAAAATAGTATATGTTTTACCACAACTTTAGTCAAAGTCTTAGAATGTTCCACACCCTTTGACAAAGTCCAATGGGGGGGTATTGTGTCGAAAACAAAATAGTATATGTTTTACTACAACTTTAGTCAAAGTCTTAGAATGTTCCACACCCTGAGACAATGTCCAATGGGGGGGGTATTGTGTCGAAAACCAAAAAGTATTTGTTAAGGTCTTAGAATGTTCCAAACCCTGTGACAAAGTCCAAGGGGGGGGGGTATTGTGTCGAAAACCAAAAAGTATTTGTTAAGGTCTTAGAATGTTCCAAACCCTGAGACAAAGTCCAAGGGGGGGGTATTGTGTCGAAAACAAAATAGTATATGTTTTACCACAACTTTAGTCAAAGTCTTAGAATGTTCCAAACCCTGAGACAAAGTCCAAGGGGGGGGGTATTGTGTCGAAAACCAAAAACTATTTGTTAAGGTCTTAGAATGTTCCAAACCCTGTGACAAAGTCCAAGGGGGGGGTATTGTGTCGAAAACAAAATAGTATATGTTTTACCACAACTTTAGTCAAAGTCTTAGAATGTTCCAAACCCTGTGACAAAGTCCAAGGGGGGGGGTATTGTGTCGAAAACAAAATAGTATATGTTTTACCACAACTTTAGTCAAAGTCTTAGAATGTTCCAAACCCTGAGACAAAGTCCAAGGGGGGGGTATTGTGTCGAAAACCAAAAACTATTTGTTAAGGTCTTAGAATGTTCCAAACCCTGTGACAAAGTCCAAGGGGGGGGGTATTGTGAAAACCAAAAAGTATTTGTTAAGGTCTTAGAATGTTCCAAACCCTGAGACAAAGTCCAATGGGGGGGTATTGTGTCGAAAACAAAATAGTATATGTTTTACCACAACTTTAGTCAAAGTCTTAGAATGTTCCAAACCCTGTGACAAAGTCCAAGGGGGGGGTATTGTGTCGAAAACCAAAAAGTATTTGTTAAGGTCTTAGAATGTTCCAAACCCTGAGACAAAGTCCAAGGGGGGGGGTATTGTGTCGAAAACAAAATAGTATATGTTTAACCACAACTTTAGTCAAAGTCTTAGAATCTTCCACACCCTTTGACAAAGTCCAATGGGGGGATATTGTGTCGAAAACAAAATAGTATATGTTTTACCACAACTTTAGTCAAAGTCTTAGAATGTTCCAAACCCTGTGACAAAGTCCAAGGGGGGGGGTATTGTGTCGAAAACCAAAAAGTATTTGTTAAGGTCTTAGAATGTTCCAAACCCTGAGACAAAGTCCAAGGGGGGGGTATTGTGTCGAAAACAAAATAGTATATGTTTAACCACAACTTTAGTCAAAGTCTTAGAATCTTCCACACCCTTTGACAAAGTCCAATGGGGGGATATTGTGTCGAAAACAAAATAGTATATGTTTTACCACAACTTTAGTCAAAGTCTTAGAATGTTCCAAACCCTGTGACAAAGTCCAAGGGGGGGGGTATTGTGTCGAAAACCAAAAAGTATATGTTAAGGTCTTAGAATGTTCCAAACCCTGAGACAAAGTCCAAGGGGGGGGGTATTGTGTCGAAAACAAAATAGTATATGTTTAACCACAACTTTAGTCAAAGTCTTAGAATGTTCCACACCCTTTGATAAAGTCCAATAGGGGGGTATTGTGTCGAAAACAAAATAGTATATGTTTTACCACAACTTTAGTCAAAGTCTTAGAATGTTCCAAACCCTGTGACAAAGTCCAAGGGGGGGGTATTGTGAAAACCAAAAAGTATTTGTTAAGGTCTTAGAATGTTCCAAACCCTGAGACAAAGTCCAAGGGGGGGGTATTGTGTCGAAAACAAAATAGTATATGTTTAACCGCAACTTTAGTCAAAGTCTTAGAATGTTCCACACCCTTTGATAAAGTCCAATAGGGGGGTATTGTGTCGAAAACAAAATAGTATATGTTTTACCACAACTTTAGTCAAAGTCTTAGAATGTTCCAAACCCTGTGACAAAGTCCAAGGGGGGGGGTATTGTGTCGAAAACAAAATAGTATATGTTTTACCACAACTTTAGTCAAAGTCTTAGAATGTTCCAAACCCTGAGACAAAGTCCAAGGGGGGGGGGTATTGTGTCGAAAACCAAAAACTATTTGTTAAGGTCTTAGAATGTTCCAAACCCTGTGACAAAGTCCAAGGGGGGGGTATTGTGAAAACCAAAAAGTATTTGTTAAGGTCTTAGAATGTTCCAAACCCTGAGACAAAGTCCAAGGGGGGGGGGTATTGTGTCGAAAACCAAAAAATATTTGTTAAGGTCTTAGAATGTTCCAAACCCTGAGACAAAGTCCAAGGGGGGGGGTATTGTGTCGAAAACAAAATAGTATATGTTTAACCACAACTTTAGTCAAAGTCTTAGAATGTTCCACACCCTTTGACAAAGTCCAATGGGGGGGTATTGTGTCGAAAACAAAATAGTATATGTTTTACCACAACTTTAGTCAAAGTCTTAGAATGTTCCAAACCCTGTGACAAAGTCCAAGGGGGGGGGGCATTGTGTCGAAAACCAAAAAGTATTTGTTAAGGTCTTAGAATGTTCCAAACCCTGAGACAAAGTCCAAGGGGGGGGGTATTGTGTCGAAAACAAAATAGTATATGTTTAACCACAACTTTAGTCAAAGTCTTAGAATGTTCCACACCCTTTGACAAAGTCCAATGGGGGGGTATTGTGTCGAAAACAAAATAGTATATGTTTTACCACAACTTTAGTCAAAGTCTTAGAATGTTCCAAACCCTGTGACAAAGTCCAAGGGGGGGGGTATTGTGTCGAAAACCAAAAACTATTTGTTAAGGTCTTAGAATGTTCCAAACCCTGTGACAAAGTCCAAGGGGGGGGTATTGTGTCGAAAACAAAATAGTATATGTTTAACCACAACTTTAGTCAAAGTCTTAGAATGTTCCACACCCTTTGACAAAGTCCAATGGGGGGGTATTGTGTCGAAAACAAAATAGTATATGTTTTACCACAACTTTAGTCAAAGTCTTAGAATGTTCCAAACCCTGTGACAAAGTCCAGGGGGGGGGGGTATTGTGTCGAAAACCAAAAACTATTTGTTAAGGTCTTAGAATGTTCCAAACCCTGTGACAAAGTCCAAGGGGGGGGGTATTGTGTCGAAAACCAAAAACTATTTGTTAAGGTCTTAGAATGTTCCAAACCCTGAGACAAAGTCCAAGGGGGTGGTATTGTGTCGAAAACAAAATAGTATATGTTTAACCACAACTTTAGTCAAAGTCTTAGAATGTTCCACACCCTTTGACAAAGTCCAATGGGGGGGTATTGTGTCGAAAACAAAATAGTATATGTTTTACCACAACTTTAGTCAAAGTCTTAGAATGTTCCAAACCCTGTGACAAAGTCCAAGGGGGGGGGTATTGTGTCGAAAACCAAAAAGTATATGTTAAGGTCTTAGAATGTTCCAAACCCTGAGACAAAGTCCAAGGGGGGGGGGTATTGTGTCGAAAACAAAATAGTATATGTTTAACCACAACTTTAGTCAAAGTCTTAGAATGTTCCACACCCTTTGATAAAGTCCAATAGGGGGGTATTGTGTCGAAAACAAAATAGTATATGTTTTACCACAACTTTAGTCAAAGTCTTAGAATGTTCCAAACCCTGTGACAAAGTCCAAGGGGGGGGGGGTATTGTGAAAACCAAAAAGTATTTGTTAAGGTCTTAGAATGTTCCAAACCCTGAGACAAAGTCCAAGGGGGGGTATTGTGTCGAAAACAAAATAGTATATGTTTTACCACAACTTTAGTCAAAGTCTTAGAATGTTCCAAACCCTGAGACAAAGTCCAAGGGGGGGGTATTGTGTCGAAAACCAAAAACTATTTGTTAAGGTCTTAGAATGTTCCAAACCCTGTGACAAAGTCCAAGGGGGGGGTATTGTGAAAACCAAAAAGTATTTGTTAAGGTCTTAGAATGTTCCAAACCCTGAGACAAAGTCCAAGGAGGGGGTATTGTGTCGAAAACAAAATAGTATATGTTTAACCACAACTTTAGTCAAAGTCTTAGAATGTTCCACACCCTTTGACAAAGTCCAATGGGGGGGTATTGTGTCGAAAACAAAATAGTATATGTTTTACCACAACTTTAGTCAAAGTCTTAGAATGTTCCAAACCCTGTGACAAAGTCCAAGGGGGGGGGCATTGTGTCGAAAACCAAAAAGTATTTGTTAAGGTCTTAGAATGTTCCAAACCCTGAGACAAAGTCCAAGGAGGGGGTATTGTGTCGAAAACAAAATAGTATATGTTTAACCACAACTTTAGTCAAAGTCTTAGAATGTTCCACACCCTTTGACAAAGTCCAATGGGAGGGTATTGTGTCGAAAACAAAATAGTATATGTTTTACCACAACTTTAGTCAAAGTCTTAGAATGTTCCAAACCCTGTGACAAAGTCCAAGGGGGGGGGTATTGTGTCGAAAACCAAAAACTATTTGTTAAGGTCTTAGAATGTTCCAAACCCTGTGACAAAGTCCAAGGGGGGGGTATTGTGTCGAAAACCAAAAAGTATTTGTTAAGGTCTTAGAATGTTTCAAACCCTGAGACAAAGTCCAAGGGGGGGGTATTGTGTCGAAAACAAAATAGTATATGTTTAACCACAACTTTAGTCAAAGTCTTAGAATGTTCCACACCCTTTGACAAAGTCCAATGGGGGGGTATTGTGTCGAAAACAAAATAGTATATGTTTTACCACAACTTTAGTCAAAGTCTTAGAATGTTCCAAACCCTGTGACAAAGTCCAAGGGGGGGGTATTGTGTCGAAAACCAAAAAGTATATGTTAAGGTCTTAGAATGTTCCAAACCCTGAGACAAAGTCCAAGGGGGGGGTATTGTGTCGAAAACCAAAAACTATTTGTTAAGGTCTTAGAATGTTCCAAACCCTGTGACAAAGTCCAAGGGGGGGGTATTGTGAAAACCAAAAAGTATTTGTTAAGGTCTTAGAATGTTCCAAACCCTGAGACAAAGTCCAAGGGGGGGGTATTGTGTCGAAAACCAAAAAATATTTGTTAAGGTCTTAGAATGTTCCAAACCCTGAGACAAAGTCCAAGGGGGGGGTATTGTGTCGAAAACAAAATAGTATATGTTTAACCACAACTTTAGTCAAAGTCTTAGAATGTTCCACACCCTTTGACAAAGTCCAATGGGGGGGTATTGTGTCGAAAACAAAATAGTATATGTTTTACCACAACTTTAGTCAAAGTCTTAGAATGTTCCAAACCCTGTGACAAAGTCCAAGGGGGGGGTATTGTGTCGAAAACCAAAAAGTATTTGTTAAGGTCTTAGAATGTTCCAAACCCTGAGACAAAGTCCAAGGGGGGGGGGTATTGTGTCGAAAACCAAAATAGTATATGTTTAACCACAACTTTAGTCAAAGTCTTAGAATGTTCCACACCCTTTGACAAAGTCCAATGGGGGGGTATTGTGTCGAAAACAAAATAGTATATGTTTTACCACAACTTTAGTCAAAGTCTTAGAATGTTCCAAACCCTGTGACAAAGTCCAATGGGGGGGTATTGTGTCGAAAACAAAATAGTATATGTTTTACCACAACTTTAGTCAAAGTCTTAGAATGTTCCAAACCCTGAGACAAAGTCCAAGGGGGGGGTATTGTGTCGAAAACCAAAAACTATTTGTTAAGGTCTTAGAATGTTCCAAACCCTGTGACAAAGTCCAAGGGGGGTATTGTGAAAACCAAAAAGTATTTGTTAAGGTCTTAGAATGTTCCAAACCCTGAGACAAAGTCCAAGGGGGGGGTATTGTGTCGAAAACCAAAAAATATTTGTTAAGGTCTTAGAATGTTCCAAACCCTGAGACAAAGTCCAAGGGGGGGGTATTGTGTCGAAAACAAAATAGTATATGTTTAACCACAACTTTAGTCAAAGTCTTAGAATGTTCCACACCCTTTGACAAAGTCCAATGGGGGGTATTGTGTCGAAAACAAAATAGTATATGTTTTACCACAACTTTAGTCAAAGTCTTAGAATGTTCCAAACCCTGTGACAAAGTCCAAGGGGGGGGCATTGTGTCGAAAACCAAAAAGTATTTGTTAAGGTCTTAGAATGTTCCAAACCCTGAGACAAAGTCCAAGGGGGGGGGGTATTGTGTCGAAAACAAAATAGTATATGTTTAACCACAACTTTAGTCAAAGTCTTAGAATGTTCCACACCCTTTGACAAAGTCCAATGGGGGGTATTGTGTCGAAAACAAAATAGTATATGTTTTACCACAACTTTAGTCAAAGCCTTAGAATGTTCCAAACCCTGTGACAAAGTCCAAGGGGGGGGTATTGTGTCGAAAACAAAATAGTATATGTTTTACCACAACTTTAGTCAAAGTCTTAGAATGTTCCAAACCCTGAGACAAAGTCCAAGGGGGGGTATTGTGTCGAAAACCAAAAACTATTTGTTAAGGTCTTAGAATGTTCCAAACCCTGTGACAAAGTCCAAGGGGGGGGGTATTGTGAAAACCAAAAAGTATTTGTTAAGGTCTTAGAATGTTCCAAACCCTGAGACAAAGTCCAAGGGGGGGGGTATTGTGTCGAAAACCAAAAAATATTTGTTAAGGTCTTAGAATGTTCCAAACCCTGAGACAAAGTCCAAGGGGGGGGTATTGTGTCGAAAACAAAATAGTATATGTTTAACCACAACTTTAGTCAAAGTCTTAGAATGTTCCACACCCTTTGACAAAGTCCAATGGGGGGGTATTGTGTCGAAAACAAAATAGTATATGTTTTACCACAACTTTAGTCAAAGTCTTAGAATGTTCCAAACCCTGTGACAAAGTCCAAGGGGGGGGTATTGTGTCGAAAACCAAAAACTATTTGTTAAGGTCTTAGAATGTTCCAAACCCTGTGACAAAGTCCAAGGGGGGGGGTATTGTGTCGAAAACCAAAAAGTATTTGTTAAGGTCTTAGAATGTTCCAAACCCTGAGACAAAGTCCAAGGGGGGGGTATTGTGTCGAAAACAAAATAGTATATGTTTTACCACAACTTTAGTCAAAGTCTTAGAATGTTCCAAACCCTGAGACAAAGTCCAAGGGGGGGGGGTATTGTGTCGAAAACCAAAAACTATTTGTTAAGGTCTTAGAATGTTCCAAACCCTGTGACAAAGTCCAAGGGGGGGGTATTGTGTCGAAAACAAAATAGTATATGTTTTACCACAACTTTAGTCAAAGTCTTAGAATGTTCCAAACCCTGTGACAAAGTCCAAGGGGGGGGTATTGTGTCGAAAACAAAATAGTATATGTTTTACCACAACTTTAGTCAAAGTCTTAGAATGTTCCAAACCCTGAGACAAAGTCCAAGGGGGGGGGTATTGTGTCGAAAACCAAAAACTATTTGTTAAGGTCTTAGAATGTTCCAAACCCTGTGACAAAGTCCAAGGGGGGGGTATTGTGAAAACCAAAAAGTATTTGTTAAGGTCTTAGAATGTTCCAAACCCTGAGACAAAGTCCAATGGGGGGGTATTGTGTCGAAAACAAAATAGTATATGTTTTACCACAACTTTAGTCAAAGTCTTAGAATGTTCCAAACCCTGTGACAAAGTCCAAGGGGGGGGGTATTGTGTCGAAAACCAAAAAGTATATGTTAAGGTCTTAGAATGTTCCAAACCCTGAGACAAAGTCCAAGGGGGTGGTATTGTGTCGAAAACAAAATAGTATATGTTTAACCACAACTTTAGTCAAAGTCTTAGAATGTTCCACACCCTTTGATAAAGTCCAATAGGGGGGGTATTGTGTCGAAAACAAAATAGTATATGTTTTACCACAACTTTAGTCAAAGTCTTAGAATGTTCCAAACCCTGTGACAAAGTCCAAGGGGGGGGTATTGTGTCGAAAACCAAAAAGTATTTGTTAAGGTCTTAGAATGTTCCAAACCCTGAGACAAAGTCCAAGGGGGGGGGTATTGTGTCGAAAACAAAATAGTATATGTTTAACCACAACTTTAGTCAAAGTCTTAGAATGTTCCACACCCTTTGACAAAGTCCAATGGGGGGGTATTGTGTCGAAAACAAAATAGTATATGTTTTACCACAACTTTAGTCAAAGTCTTAGAATGTTCCAAACCCTGTGACAAAGTCCAAGGGGGGGGGTATTGTGTCGAAAACCAAAAAGTATATGTTAAGGTCTTAGAATGTTCCAAACCCTGAGACAAAGTCCAAGGGGGGGGTATTGTGTCGAAAACAAAATAGTATATGTTTAACCACAACTTTAGTCAAAGTCTTAGAATGTTCCACACCCTTTGATAAAGTCCAATAGGGGGGTATTGTGTCGAAAACAAAATAGTATATGTTTTACCACAACTTTAGTCAAAGTCTTAGAATGTTCCAAACCCTGTGACAAAGTCCAAGGGGGGGGGTATTGTGAAAACCAAAAAGTATTTGTTAAGGTCTTAGAATGTTCCAAACCCTGAGACAAAGTCCAAGGGGGGGTATTGTGTCGAAAACAAAATAGTATATGTTTAACCGCAACTTTAGTCAAAGTCTTAGAATGTTCCACACCCTTTGATAAAGTCCAATAGGGGGGTATTGTGTCGAAAACAAAATAGTATATGTTTTACCACAACTTTAGTCAAAGTCTTAGAATGTTCCAAACCCTGTGACAAAGTCCAAGGGGGGGGTATTGTGTCGAAAACAAAATAGTATATGTTTTACCACAACTTTAGTCAAAGTCTTAGAATGTTCCAAACCCTGAGACAAAGTCCAAGGGGGGGGGGTATTGTGTCGAAAACCAAAAACTATTTGTTAAGGTCTTAGAATGTTCCAAACCCTGTGACAAAGTCCAAGGGGGGGGTATTGTGAAAACCAAAAAGTATTTGTTAAGGTCTTAGAATGTTCCAAACCCTGAGACAAAGTCCAAGGGGGGGGGTATTGTGTCGAAAACCAAAAAATATTTGTTAAGGTCTTAGAATGTTCCAAACCCTGAGACAAAGTCCAAGGGGGGGGGTATTGTGTCGAAAACAAAATAGTATATGTTTAACCACAACTTTAGTCAAAGTCTTAGAATGTTCCACACCCTTTGACAAAGTCCAATGGGGGGGTATTGTGTCGAAAACAAAATAGTATATGTTTTACCACAACTTTAGTCAAAGTCTTAGAATGTTCCAAACCCTGTGACAAAGTCCAAGGGGGGGGGCATTGTGTCGAAAACCAAAAAGTATTTGTTAAGGTCTTAGAATGTTCCAAACCCTGAGACAAAGTCCAAGGGGGGGGTATTGTGTCGAAAACAAAATAGTATATGTTTAACCACAACTTTAGTCAAAGTCTTAGAATGTTCCACACCCTTTGACAAAGTCCAATGGGGGGGGTATTGTGTCGAAAACAAAATAGTATATGTTTTACCACAACTTTAGTCAAAGTCTTAGAATGTTCCAAACCCTGTGACAAAGTCCAAGGGGGGGGGTATTGTGTCGAAAACCAAAAACTATTTGTTAAGGTCTTAGAATGTTCCAAACCCTGTGACAAAGTCCAAGGGGGGGGTATTGTGTCGAAAACAAAATAGTATATGTTTAACCACAACTTTAGTCAAAGTCTTAGAATGTTCCACACCCTTTGACAAAGTCCAATGGGGGGGTATTGTGTCGAAAACAAAATAGTATATGTTTTACCACAACTTTAGTCAAAGTCTTAGAATGTTCCAAACCCTGTGACAAAGTCCAAGGGGGGGGTATTGTGTCGAAAACCAAAAACTATTTGTTAAGGTCTTAGAATGTTCCAAACCCTGTGACAAAGTCCAAGGGGGGGGGTATTGTGTCGAAAACCAAAAAGTATTTGTTAAGGTCTTAGAATGTTCCAAACCCTGAGACAAAGTCCAAGGGGGTGGTATTGTCTCGAAAACAAAATAGTATATGTTTAACCACAACTTTAGTCAAAGTCTTAGAATGTTCCACACCCTTTGACAAAGTCCAATGGGGGGGTATTGTGTCGAAAACAAAATAGTATATGTTTTACCACAACTTTAGTCAAAGTCTTAGAATGTTCCAAACCCTGTGACAAAGTCCAAGGGGGGGGGTATTGTGTCGAAAACCAAAAAGTATATGTTAAGGTCTTAGAATGTTCCAAACCCTGAGACAAAGTCCAAGGGGGGGGGGGGTATTGTGTCGAAAACAAAATAGTATATGTTTAACCACAACTTTAGTCAAAGTCTTAGAATGTTCCACACCCTTTGATAAAGTCCAATAGGGGGGTATTGTGTCGAAAACAAAATAGTATATGTTTTACCACAACTTTAGTCAAAGTCTTAGAATGTTCCAAACCCTGTGACAAAGTCCAAGGGGGGGGGGTATTGTGAAAACCAAAAAGTATTTGTTAAGGTCTTAGAATGTTCCAAACCCTGAGACAAAGTCCAAGGGGGGGGGTATTGTGTCGAAAACCAAAAAATATTTGTTAAGGTCTTAGAATGTTCCAAACCCTGAGACAAAGTCCAAGGGGGGGGTATTGTGTCGAAAACAAAATAGTATATGTTTAACCACAACTTTAGTCAAAGTCTTAGAATGTTCCACACCCTTTGACAAAGTCCAATGGGGGGGTATTGTGTCGAAAACAAAATAGTATATGTTTTACCACAACTTTAGTCAAAGTCTTAGAATGTTCCAAACCCTGTGACAAAGTCCAAGGGGGGGGTATTGTGTCGAAAACAAAATAGTATATGTTTTACCACAACTTTAGTCAAAGTCTTAGAATGTTCCAAACCCTGAGACAAAGTCCAAGGGGGGGGGTATTGTGTCGAAAACCAAAAACTATTTGTTAAGGTCTTAGAATGTTCCAAACCCTGTGACAAAGTCCAAGGGGGGGGTATTGTGAAAACCAAAAAGTATTTGTTAAGGTCTTAGAATGTTCCAAACCCTGAGACAAAGTCCAAGGGGGGGGTATTGTGTCGAAAACCAAAAAATATTTGTTAAGGTCTTAGAATGTTCCAAACCCTGAGACAAAGTCCAAGGGGGGGGTATTGTGTCGAAAACAAAATAGTATATGTTTAACCACAACTTTAGTCAAAGTCTTAGAATGTTCCACACCCTTTGACAAAGTCCAATGGGGGGGTATTGTGTCGAAAACAAAATAGTATATGTTTTACCACAACTTTAGTCAAAGTCTTAGAATGTTCCAAACCCTGTGACAAAGTCCAAGGGGGGGGCATTGTGTCGAAAACCAAAAAGTATTTGTTAAGGTCTTAGAATGTTCCAAACCCTGAGACAAAGTCCAAGGGGGGGGTATTGTGTCGAAAACAAAATAGTATATGTTTAACCACAACTTTAGTCAAAGTCTTAGAATGTTCCACACCCTTTGACAAAGTCCAATGGGAGGGTATTGTGTCGAAAACAAAATAGTATATGTTTTACCACAACTTTAGTCAAAGTCTTAGAATGTTCCAAACCCTGTGACAAAGTCCAAGGGGGGGGGTATTGTGTCGAAAACCAAAAACTATTTGTTAAGGTCTTAGAATGTTCCAAACCCTGTGACAAAGTCCAAGGGGGGGGGTATTGTGTCGAAAACCAAAAAGTATTTGTTAAGGTCTTAGAATGTTTCAAACCCTGAGACAAAGTCCAAGGGGGGGGTATTGTGTCGAAAACAAAATAGTATATGTTTAACCACAACTTTAGTCAAAGTCTTAGAATGTTCCACACCCTTTGACAAAGTCCAATGGGGGGTATTGTGTCGAAAACAAAATAGTATATGTTTTACCACAACTTTAGTCAAAGTCTTAGAATGTTCCAAACCCTGTGACAAAGTCCAAGGGGGGGGTATTGTGTCGAAAACCAAAAAGTATATGTTAAGGTCTTAGAATGTTCCAAACCCTGAGACAAAGTCCAAGGGGGGGGTATTGTGTCGAAAACAAAATAGTATATGTTTAACCACAACTTTAGTCAAAGTCTTAGAATGTTCCACACCCTTTGATAAAGTCCAATAGGAGGGTATTGTGTCGAAAACAAAATAGTATATGTTTTACCACAACTTTAGTCAAAGTCTTAGAATGTTCCAAACCCTGTGACAAAGTCCAAGGGGGGGGGTATTGTGAAAACCAAAAAGTATTTGTTAAGGTCTTAGAATGTTCCAAACCCTGAGACAAAGTCCAAGGGGGGGGTATTGTGTCGAAAACCAAAAAAATATTTGTTAAGGTCTTAGAATGTTCCAAACCCTGAGACAAAGTCCAAGGGGGGGGTATTGTGTCGAAAACAAAATAGTATATGTTTAACCACAACTTTAGTCAAAGTCTTAGAATGTTCCACACCCTTTGACAAAGTCCAATGGGGGGGTATTGTGTCGAAAACAAAATAGTATATGTTTTACCACAACTTTAGTCAAAGTCTTAGAATGTTCCAAACCCTGTGACAAAGTCCAAGGGGGGGGTATTGTGTCGAAAACAAAATAGTATATGTTTTACCACAACTTTAGTCAAAGTCTTAGAATGTTCCAAACCCTGAGACAAAGTCCAAGGGGGGGGGTATTGTGTCGAAAACCAAAAACTATTTGTTAAGGTCTTAGAATGTTCCAAACCCTGTGACAAAGTCCAAGGGGGGGGGGTATTGTGAAAACCAAAAAGTATTTGTTAAGGTCTTAGAATGTTCCAAACCCTGTGACAAAGTCCAAGGGGGGGGTATTGTGTCGAAAACCAAAAAATATTTGTTAAGGTCTTAGAATGTTCCAAACCCTGAGACAAAGTCCAAGGGGGGGGGGTATTGTGTCGAAAACAAAATAGTATATGTTTAACCACAACTTTAGTCAAAGTCTTAGAATGTTCCACACCCTTTGACAAAGTCCAATGGGGGGGTATTGTGTCGAAAACAAAATAGTATATGTTTTACCACAACTTTAGTCAAAGTCTTAGAATGTTCCAAACCCTGTGACAAAGTCCAAGGGGGGGGGGCATTGTGTCGAAAACCAAAAAGTATTTGTTAAGGTCTTAGAATGTTCCAAACCCTGAGACAAAGTCCAAGGGGGGGGTATTGTGTCGAAAACAAAATAGTATATGTTTAACCACAACTTTAGTCAAAGTCTTAGAATGTTCCACACCTTTTGACAAAGTCCAATGGGGGGGTATTGTGTCGAAAACAAAATAGTATATGCTTTACCACAACTTTAGTCAAAGTCTTAGAATGTTCCAAACCCTGTGACAAAGTCCAAGGGGGGGGGTATTGTGTCGAAAACCAAAAACTATTTGTTAAGGTCTTAGAATGTTCCAAACCCTGTGACAAAGTCCAAGGGGGGGGGGGTATTGTGTCGAAAACCAAAAAGTATTTGTTAAGGTCTTAGAATGTTCCAAACCCTGAGACAAAGTCCAAGGGGGGGGGTATTGTGTCGAAAACAAAATAGTATATGTTTAACCACAACTTTAGTCAAAGTCTTAGAATGTTCCACACCCTTTGACAAAGTCCAATGGGGGGTATTGTGTCGAAAACAAAATAGTATATGTTTTACCACAACTTTAGTCAAAGTCTTAGAATGTTCCAAACCCTGTGACAAAGTCCAAGGGGGGGGTATTGTGTCGAAAACCAAAAAGTATATGTTAAGGTCTTAGAATGTTCCAAACCCTGAGACAAAGTCCAAGGGGGGGGGTATTGTGTCGAAAACAAAATAGTATATGTTTAACCACAACTTTAGTCAAAGTCTTAGAATGTTCCACACCCTTTGATAAAGTCCAATAGGGGGGTATTGTGTCGAAAACAAAATAGTATATGTTTTACCACAACTTTAGTCAAAGTCTTAGAATGTTCCAAACCCTGTGACAAAGTCCAAGGGGGGGGGTATTGTGAAAACCAAAAAGTATTTGTTAAGGTCTTAGAATGTTCCAAACCCTGAGACAAAGTCCAAGGGGGGGGTATTGTGTCGAAAACAAAATAGTATATGTTTAACCACAACTTTAGTCAAAGTCTTAGAATGTTCCACACCCTTTGACAAAGTCCAATGGGGGGGTATTGTGTCGAAAACAAAATAGTATATGTTTTACCACAACTTTAGTCAAAGTCTTAGAATGTTCCAAACCCTGTGACAAAGTCCAAGGGGGGGGTATTGTGTCGAAAACAAAATAGTATATGTTTTACCACAACTTTAGTCAAAGTCTTAGAATGTTCCAAACCCTGAGACAAAGTCCAAGGGGGGGGTATTGTGTCGAAAACCAAAAACTATTTGTTAAGGTCTTAGAATGTTCCAAACCCTGTGACAAAGTCCAAGGGGGGGGGTATTGTGAAAACCAAAAAGTATTTGTTAAGGTCTTAGAATGTTCCAAACCCTGAGACAAAGTCCAAGGGGGGGGTATTGTGTCGAAAACCAAAAAATATTTGTTAAGGTCTTAGAATGTTCCAAACCCTGAGACAAAGTCCAAGGGGGGGGGTATTGTGTCGAAAACAAAATAGTATATGTTTAACCACAACTTTAGTCAAAGTCTTAGAATGTTCCACACCCTTTGACAAAGTCCAATGGGGGGTATTGTGTCGAAAACAAAATAGTATATGTTTTACCACAACTTTAGTCAAAGTCTTAGAATGTTCCAAACCCTGTGACAAAGTCCAAGGGGGGGGGCATTGTGTCGAAAACCAAAAAGTATTTGTTAAGGTCTTAGAATGTTCCAAACCCTGAGACAAAGTCCAAGGGGGGGGTATTGTGTCGAAAACAAAATAGTATATGTTTAACCACAACTTTAGTCAAAGTCTTAGAATGTTCCACACCCTTTGACAAAGTCCAATGGGGGGGTATTGTGTCGAAAACAAAATAGTATATGTTTTTCCACAACTTTAGTCAAAGTCTTAGAATGTTCCAAACCCTGTGACAAAGTCCAAGGGGGGGGTATTGTGTCGAAAACCAAAAACTATTTGTTAAGGTCTTAGAATGTTCCAAACCCTGTGACAAAGTCCAAGGGGGGGGGTATTGTGTCGAAAACCAAAAAGTATTTGTTAAGGTCTTAGAATGTTCCAAACCCTGAGACAAAGTCCAAGGGGGGGGTATTGTGTCGAAAACAAAATAGTATATGTTTAACCACAACTTTAGTCAAAGTCTTAGAATGTTCCACACCCTTTGACAAAGTCCAATGGGGGGGTATTGTGTCGAAAACAAAATAGTATATGTTTTACCACAACTTTAGTCAAAGTCTTAGAATGTTCCAAACCCTGTGACAAAGTCCAAGGGGGGGGGGTATTGTGTCGAAAACCAAAAAGTATATGTTAAGGTCTTAGAATGTTCCAAACCCTGAGACAAAGTCCAAGGGGGGGGTATTGTGTCGAAAACAAAATAGTATATGTTTAACCACAACTTTAGTCAAAGTCTTAGAATGTTCCACACCCTTTGATAAAGTCCAATAGGGGGGTATTGTGTCGAAAACAAAATAGTATATGTTTTACCACAACTTTAGTCAAAGTCTTAGAATGTTCCAAACCCTGTGACAAAGTCCAAGGGGGGGGTATTGTGAAAACCAAAAAGTATTTGTTAAGGTCTTAGAATGTTCCAAACCCTGAGACAAAGTCCAAGGGGGGGGGTATTGTGTCGAAAACCAAAAAATATTTGTTAAGGTCTTAGAATGTTCCAAACCCTGAGACAAAGTCCAAGGGGGGGGGGTATTGTGTCGAAAACAAAATAGTATATGTTTAACCACAACTTTAGTCAAAGTCTTAGAATGTTCCACACCCTTTGACAAAGTCCAATGGGGGGTATTGTGTCGAAAACAAAATAGTATATGTTTTACCACAACTTTAGTCAAAGTCTTAGAATGTTCCAAACCCTGTGACAAAGTCCAAGGGGGGGGTATTGTGTCGAAAACAAAATAGTATATGTTTTACCACAACTTTAGTCAAAGTCTTAGAATGTTCCAAACCCTGAGACAAAGTCCAAGGGGGGGGGTATTGTGTCGAAAACCAAAAACTATTTGTTAAGGTCTTAGAATGTTCCAAACCCTGTGACAAAGTCCAAGGGGGGGGTATTGTGAAAACCAAAAAGTATTTGTTAAGGTCTTAGAATGTTCCAAACCCTGAGACAAAGTCCAAGGGGGGGGGTATTGTGTCGAAAACCAAAAAATATTTGTTAAGGTCTTAGAATGTTCCAAACCCTGAGACAAAGTCCAAGGGGGGGGGTATTGTGTCGAAAACAAAATAGTATATGTTTAACCACAACTTTAGTCAAAGTCTTAGAATGTTCCACACCCTTTGACAAAGTCCAATGGGGGGGTATTGTGTCGAAAACAAAATAGTATATGTTTTACCACAACTTTAGTCAAAGTCTTAGAATGTTCCAAACCCTGTGACAAAGTCCAAGGGGGGGGGCATTGTGTCGAAAACCAAAAAGTATTTGTTAAGGTCTTAGAATGTTCCAAACCCTGAGACAAAGTCCAAGGGGGGGGGGTATTGTGTCGAAAACAAAATAGTATATGTTTAACCACAACTTTAGTCAAAGTCTTAGAATGTTCCACACCCTTTGACAAAGTCCAATGGGGGGGTATTGTGTCGAAAACAAAATAGTATATGTTTTACCACAACTTTAGTCAAAGTCTTAGAATGTTCCAAACCCTGTGACAAAGTCCAAGGGGGGGGGTATTGTGTCGAAAACCAAAAACTATTTGTTAAGGTCTTAGAATGTTCCAAACCCTGTGACAAAGTCCAAGGGGGGGGTATTGTGTCGAAAACCAAAAAGTATTTGTTAAGGTCTTAGAATGTTCCAAACCCTGAGACAAAGTCCAAGGGGGGGGGGTATTGTGTCGAAAACAAAATAGTATATGTTTAACCACAACTTTAGTCAAAGTCTTAGAATGTTCCACACCCTTTGACAAAGTCCAATGGGGGGGTATTGTGTCGAAAACAAAATAGTATATGTTTTACCACAACTTTAGTCAAAGTCTTAGAATGTTCCAAACCCTGTGACAAAGTCCAAGGGGGGGGGTATTGTGTCGAAAACCAAAAAGTATATGTTAAGGTCTTAGAATGTTCCAAACCCTGAGACAAAGTCCAAGGGGGGGGGTATTGTGTCGAAAACAAAATAGTATATGTTTAACCACAACTTTAGTCAAAGTCTTAGAATGTTCCACACCCTTTGATAAAGTCCAATAGGGGGGTATTGTGTCGAAAACAAAATAGTATATGTTTTACCACAACTTTAGTCAAAGTCTTAGAATGTTCCAAACCCTGTGACAAAGTCCAAGGGGGGGGTATTGTGAAAACCAAAAAGTATTTGTTAAGGTCTTAGAATGTTCCAAACCCTGAGACAAAGTCCAAGGGGGGGGGTATTGTGTCGAAAACCAAAAAATATTTGTTAAGGTCTTAGAATGTTCCAAACCCTGAGACAAAGTCCAAGGGGGGGGTATTGTGTCGAAAACAAAATAGTATATGTTTAACCACAACTTTAGTCAAAGTCTTAGAATGTTCCACACCCTTTGACAAAGTCCAATGGGGGGGTATTGTGTCGAAAACAAAATAGTATATGTTTTACCACAACTTTAGTCAAAGTCTTAGAATGTTCCAAACCCTGTGACAAAGTCCAAGGGGGGGGGTATTGTGTCGAAAACAAAATAGTATATGTTTTACCACAACTTTAGTCAAAGTCTTAGAATGTTCCAAACCCTGAGACAAAGTCCAAGGGGGGGGGTATTGTGTCGAAAACCATAAACTATTTGTTAAGGTCTTAGAATGTTCCAAACCCTGTGACAAAGTCCAAGGGGGGGGGGTATTGTGAAAACCAAAAAGTATTTGTTAAGGTCTTAGAATGTTCCAAACCCTGAGACAAAGTCCAAGGGGGGGGTATTGTGTCGAAAACCAAAAAATATTTGTTAAGGTCTTAGAATGTTCCAAACCCTGAGACAAAGTCCAAGGGGGGGGTATTGTGTCGAAAACAAAATAGTATATGTTTAACCACAACTTTAGTCAAAGTCTTAGAATGTTCCACACCCTTTGACAAAGTCCAATGGGGCGGTATTGTATCGAAAACAAAATAGTATATGTTTTACCACAACTTTAGTCAAAGTCTTAGAATGTTCCAAACCCTGTGACAAAGTCCAAGGGGGGGGCATTGTGTCGAAAACCAAAAAGTATTTGTTAAGGTCTTAGAATGTTCCAAACCCTGAGACAAAGTCCAAGGGGGGGGGGGGTATTGTGTCGAAAACAAAATAGTATATGTTTAACCACAACTTTAGTCAAAGTCTTAGAATGTTCCACACCCTTTGACAAAGTCCAATGGGGGGGTATTGTGTCGAAAACAAAATAGTATATGTTTTACCACAACTTTAGTCAAAGTCTTAGAATGTTCCAAACCCTGTGACAAAGTCCAAGGGGGGGGGTATTGTGTCGAAAACCAAAAACTATTTGTTAAGGTCTTAGAATGTTCCAAACCCTGTGACAAAGTCCAAGGGGGGGGGGTATTGTGTCGAAAACCAAAAAGTATTTGTTAAGGTCTTAGAATGTTCCAAACCCTGAGACAAAGTCCAAGGGGGGGGGTATTGTGTCGAAAACAAAATAGTATATGTTTAACCACAACTTTAGTCAAAGTCTTAGAATGTTCCACACCCTTTGACAAAGTCCAATGGGGGGTATTGTGTCGAAAACCAAAAAGTATATGTTAAGGTCTTAGAATGTTCCAAACCCTGAGACAAAGTCCAAGGGGGGGGTATTGTGTCGAAAACAAAATAGTATATGTTTAACCACAACTTTAGTCAAAGTCTTAGAATGTTCCACACCCTTTGATAAAGTCCAATAGGGGGGTATTGTGTCGAAAACAAAATAGTATATGTTTAACCACAACTTTAGTCAAAGTCTTAGAATGTTCCACACCCTTTGATAAAGTCCAATAGGGGGGTATTGTGTCGAAAACAAAATAGTATATGTTTTACCACAACTTTAGTCAAAGTCTTAGAATGTTCCAAACCCTGTGACAAAGTCCAAGGGGGGGGTATTGTGAAAACCAAAAAGTATTTGTTAAGGTCTTAGAATGTTCCAAACCCTGAGACAAAGTCCAAGGGGGGGGTATTGTGTCGAAAACAAAATAGTATATGTTTAACCACAACTTTAGTCAAAGTCTTAGAATGTTCCACACCCTTTGACAAAGTCCAATGGGGGGTATTGTGTCGAAAACAAAATAGTATATGTTTTACCACAACTTTAGTCAAAGTCTTAGAATGTTCCAAACCCTGTGACAAAGTCCAAGGGGGGGTTATTGTGTCGAAAACAAAATAGTATATGTTTTACCACAACTTTAGTCAAAGTCTTAGAATGTTCCAAACCCTAAGACAAAGTCCAAGGGGGGGGTATTGTGTCGAAAACCAAAAACTATTTGTTAAGGTCTTAGAATGTTCCAAACCCTGTGACAAAGTCCAAGGGGGGGGGTATTGTGAAAACCAAAAAGTATTTGTTAAGGTCTTAGAATGTTCCAAACCCTGAGACAAAGTCCAAGGGGGGGGTATTGTGTCGAAAACCAAAAAATATTTGTTAAGGTCTTAGAATGTTCCAAACCCTGAGACAAAGTCCAAGGGGGGGGGTATTGTGTCGAAAACAAAATAGTATATGTTTAACCACAACTTTAGTCAAAGTCTTAGAATGTTCCACACCCTTTGACAAAGTCCAATGGGGGGGTATTGTGTCGAAAACAAAATAGTATATGTTTTACCACAACTTTAGTCAAAGTCTTAGAATGTTCCAAACCCTGTGACAAAGTCCAAGGGGGGGGGCATTGTGTCGAAAACCAAAAAGTATTTGTTAAGGTCTTAGAATGTTCCAAACCCTGAGACAAAGTCCAAGGGGGGGGGTATTGTGTCGAAAACAAAATAGTATATGTTTAACCACAACTTTAGTCAAAGTCTTAGAATGTTCCACACCCTTTGACAAAGTCCAATGGGGGGTATTGTGTCGAAAACAAAATAGTATATGTTTTACCACAACTTTAGTCAAAGTCTTAGAATGTTCCAAACCCTGTGACAAAGTCCAAGGGGGGGGGTATTGTGTCGAAAACCAAAAACTATTTGTTAAGGTCTTAGAATGTTCCAAACCCTGTGACAAAGTCCAAGGGGGGGGGGTATTGTGTCGAAAACCAAAAAGTATTTGTTAAGGTCTTAGAATGTTCCAAACCCTGAGACAAAGTCCAAGGGGGGGGGTATTGTGTCGAAAACAAAATAGTATATGTTTAACCACAACTTTAGTCAAAGTCTTAGAATGTTCCACACCCTTTGACAAAGTCCAATGGGGGGGTATTGTGTCGAAAACAAAATAGTATATGTTTTACCACAACTTTAGTCAAAGTCTTAGAATGTTCCAAACCCTGTGACAAAGTCCAAGGGGGGGGGTATTGTGTCGAAAACCAAAAACTATTTGTTAAGGTCTTAGAATGTTCCAAACCCTGTGACAAAGTCCAAGGGGGGGGGTATTGTGAAAACCAAAAAGTATTTGTTAAGGTCTTAGAATGTTCCAAACCCTGAGACAAAGTCCAAGGGGGGGGGTATTGTGTCGAAAACCAAAAAATATTTGTTAAGGTCTTAGAATGTTCCAAACCCTGAGACAAAGTCCAAGGGGGGGGGTATTGTGTCGAAAACAAAATAGTATATGTTTAACCACAACTTTAGTCAAAGTCTTAGAATGTTCCACACCCTTTGACAAAGTCCAATGGGGGGGTATTGTGTCGAAAACAAAATAGTATATGTTTTACCACAACTTTAGTCAAAGTCTTAGAATGTTCCAAACCCTGTGACAAAGTCCAAGGGGGGGGGCATTGTGTCGAAAACCAAAAAGTATTTGTTAAGGTCTTAGAATGTTCCAAACCCTGAGACAAAGTCCAAGGGGGGGGGTATTGTGTCGAAAACAAAATAGTATATGTTTAACCACAACTTTAGTCAAAGTCTTAGAATGTTCCACACCCTTTGACAAAGTCCAATGGGGGGGTATTGTGTCGAAAACAAAATAGTATATGTTTTACCACAACTTTAGTCAAAGTCTTAGAATGTTCCAAACCCTGTGACAAAGTCCAAGGGGGGGGTATTGTGTCGAAAACCAAAAACTATTTGTTAAGGTCTTAGAATGTTCCAAACCCTGTGACAAAGTCCAAGGGGGGGGGTATTGTGTCGAAAACCAAAAAGTATTTGTTAAGGTCTTAGAATGTTCCAAACCCTGAGACAAAGTCCAAGGGGGGGTATTGTGTCGAAAACAAAATAGTATATGTTTAACCACAACTTTAGTCAAAGTCTTAGAATGTTCCACACCCTTTGACAAAGTCCAATGGGGGGGTATTGTGTCGAAAACAAAATAGTATATGTTTTACCACAACTTTAGTCAAAGTCTTAGAATGTTCCAAACCCTGTGACAAAGTCCAAGGGGGGGGCATTGTGTCGAAAACCAAAAAGTATTTGTTAAGGTCTTAGAATGTTCCAAACCCTGAGACAAAGTCCAAGGGGGGGAGTATTGTGTCGAAAACAAAATAGTATATGTTTAACCACAACTTTAGTCAAAGTCTTAGAATGTTCCACACCCTTTGACAAAGTCCAATGGGGGGTATTGTGTCGAAAACAAAATAGTATATGTTTTACCACAACTTTAGTCAAAGTCTTAGAATGTTCCAAACCCTGTGACAAAGTCCAAGGGGGGGGTATTGTGTCGAAAACCAAAAAGTATTTGTTAAGGTCTTAGAATGTTCCAAACCCTGAGACAAAGTCCAAGGGGGGGTATTGTGTCGAAAACCAAAAAATATTTGTTAAGGTCTTAGAATGTTCCAAACCCTGAGACAAAGTCCAAGGGGGGGGTATTGTGTCGAAAACAAAATAGTATATGTTTAACCACAACTTTAGTCAAAGTCTTAGAATGTTCCACACCCTTTGACAAAGTCCAATGGGGGGGTATTGTGTCGAAAACAAAATAGTATATGTTTTACCACAACTTTAGTCAAACTCTTAGAATGTTCCAAACCCTGTGACAAAGTCCAAGGGGGGGGCATTGTGTCGAAAACCAAAAAGTATTTGTTAAGGTCTTAGAATGTTCCAAACCCTGAGACAAAGTCCAAGGGGGGGGTATTGTGTCGAAAACAAAATCGTATATGTTTAACCACAACTTTAGTCAAAGTCTTAGAATGTTCCACACCCTTTGATAAAGTCCAATAGGGGGGTATTGTGTCGAAAACAAAATAGTATATGTTTTACCACAACTTTAGTCAAAGTCTTAGAATGTTCCAAACCCTGTGACAAAGTCCAAGGGGGGGGTATTGTGAAAACCAAAAAGTATTTGTTAAGGTCTTAGAATGTTCCAAACCCTGAGACAAAGTCCAAGGGGGGGGGTATTGTGTCGAAAACCAAAAAATATTTGTTAAGGTCTTAGAATGTTCCAAACCCTGAGACAAAGTCCAAGGGGGGGGTATTGTGTCGAAAACAAAATAGTATATGTTTAACCACAACTTTAGTCAAAGTCTTAGAATGTTCCACACCCTTTGACAAAGTCCAATGGGGGGGTATTGTGTCGAAAACAAAATAGTATATGTTTTACCACAACTTTAGTCAAAGTCTTAGAATGTTCCAAACCCTGTGACAAAGTCCAAGGGGGGGGGGTATTGTGTCGAAAACAAAATAGTATATGTTTTACCACAACTTTAGTCAAAGTCTTAGAATGTTCCAAACCCTGAGACAAAGTCCAAGGGGGGGGGTATTGTGTCGAAAACCAAAAACTATTTGTTAAGGTCTTAGAATGTTCCAAACCCTATGACAAAGTCCAAGGGGGGGGGTATTGTGAAAACCAAAAAGTATTTGTTAAGGTCTTAGAATGTTCCAAACCCTGAGACAAAGTCCAAGGGGGGGGGTATTGTGTCGAAAACCAAAAAATATTTGTTAAGGTCTTAGAATGTTCCAAACCCTGAGACAAAGTCCAAGGGGGGGGGTATTGTGTCGAAAACAAAATAGTATATGTTTAACCACAACTTTAGTCAAAGTCTTAGAATGTTCCACACCCTTTGACAAAGTCCAATGGGGGGGTATTGTGTCGAAAACAAAATAGTATATGTTTTACCACAACTTTAGTCAAAGTCTTAGAATGTTCCAAACCCTGTGACAAAGTCCAAGGGGGGGGCATTGTGTCGAAAACCAAAAAGTATTTGTTAAGGTCTTAGAATGTTCCAAACCCTGAGACAAAGTCCAAGGGGGGGGGGTATTGTGTCGAAAACAAAATAGTATATGTTTAACCACAACTTTAGTCAAAGTCTTAGAATGTTCCACACCCTTTGACAAAGTCCAATGGGGGGTATTGTGTCGAAAACAAAATAGTATATGTTTTACCACAACTTTAGTCAAAGTCTTAGAATGTTCCAAACCCTGTGACAAAGTCCAAGGGGGGGGTATTGTGTCGAAAACCAAAAACTATTTGTTAAGGTCTTAGAATGTTCCAAACCCTGTGACAAAGTCCAAGGGGGGGGGTATTGTGTCGAAAACCAAAAAGTATTTGTTAAGGTCTTAGAATGTTCCAAACCCTGAGACAAAGTCCAAGGGGGGGGTATTGTGTCGAAAACAAAATAGTATATGTTTAACCACAACTTTAGTCAAAGTCTTAGAATGTTCCACACCCTTTGACAAAGTCCAATGGGGGGGTATTGTGTCGAAAACAAAATAGTATATGTTTTACCACAACTTTAGTCAAAGTCTTAGAATGTTCCAAACCCTGTGACAAAGTCCAAGGGGGGGGTATTGTGTCGAAAACCAAAAAGTATATGTTAAGGTCTTAGAATGTTCCAAACCCTGAGACAAAGTCCAAGGGGGGGGTATTGTGTCGAAAACAAAATAGTATATGTTTAACCACAACTTTAGTCAAAGTCTTAGAATGTTCCACACCCTTTGATAAAGTCCAATAGGGGGGTATTGTGTCGAAAACAAAATAGTATATGTTTTACCACAACTTTAGTCAAAGTCTTAGAATGTTCCAAACCCTGTGACAAAGTCCAAGGGGGGGGGTATTGTGAAAACCAAAAAGTATTTGTTAAGGTCTTAGAATGTTCCAAACCCTGAGACAAAGTCCAAGGGGGGGGTATTGTGTCGAAAACCAAAAAATATTTGTTAAGGTCTTAGAATGTTCCAAACCCTGAGACAAAGTCCAAGGGGGGGGGGGTATTGTGTCGAAAACAAAATAGTATATGTTTAACCACAACTTTAGTCAAAGTCTTAGAATGTTCCACACCCTTTGACAAAGTCCAATGGGGGGGGTATTGTGTCGAAAACAAAATAGTATATGTTTTACCACAACTTTAGTCAAAGTCTTAGAATGTTCCAAACCCTGTGACAAAGTCCAAGGGGGGGGGGTATTGTGTCGAAAACAAAATAGTATATGTTTTACCACAACTTTAGTCAAAGTCTTAGAATGTTCCAAACCCTGAGACAAAGTCCAAGGGGGGGGGTATTGTGTCGAAAACCAAAAACTATTTGTTAAGGTCTTAGAATGTTCCAAACCCTGTGACAAAGTCCAAGGGGGGGGTATTGTGAAAACCAAAAAGTATTTGTTAAGGTCTTAGAATGTTCCAAACCCTGAGACAAAGTCCAAGGGGGGGGTATTGTGTCGAAAACCAAAAAATATTTGTTAAGGTCTTAGAATGTTCCAAACCCTGAGACAAAGTCCAAGGGGGGGGGGTATTGTGTCGAAAACAAAATAGTATATGTTTAACCACAACTTTAGTCAAAGTCTTAGAATGTTCCACACCCTTTGACAAAGTCCAATGGAGTGGTATTGTGTCGAAAACAAAATAGTATATGTTTAACCACAACTTTAGTCAAAGTCTTAGAATGTTCCACACCCTTTGACAAAGTCCAATGGGGGGGTATTGTGTCGAAAACAAAATAGTATATGTTTTACCACAACTTTAGTCAAAGTCTTAGAATGTTCCAAACCCTGTGACAAAGTCCAAGGGGGGGGGGTATTGTGTCGAAAACCAAAAACTATTTGTTAAGGTCTTAGAATGTTCCAAACCCTGTGACAAAGTCCAAGGGGGGGGGGGGGTATTGTGTCGAAAACCAAAAAGTATTTGTTAAGGTCTTAGAATGTTCCAAACCCTGAGACAAAGTCCAAGGGGGGGGGTATTGTGTCGAAAACAAAATAGTATATGTTTAACCACAACTTTAGTCAAAGTCTTAGAATGTTCCACACCCTTTGACAAAGTCCAATGGGGGGGTATTGTGTCGAAAACAAAATAGTATATGTTTTACCACAACTTTAGTCAAAGTCTTAGAATGTTCCAAACCCTGTGACAAAGTCCAAGGGGGGGGGTATTGTGTCGAAAACCAAAAAGTATATGTTAAGGTCTTAGAATGTTCCAAACCCTGAGACAAAGTCCAAGGGGGGGGTATTGTGTCGAAAACAAAATAGTATATGTTTAACCACAACTTTAGTCAAAGTCTTAGAATGTTCCACACCCTTTGATAAAGTCCAATAGGGGGTATTGTGTCGAAAACAAAATAGTATATGTTTTACCACAACTTTAGTCAAAGTCTTAGAATGTTCCAAACCCTGTGACAAAGTCCAAGGGGGGGGTATTGTGAAAACCAAAAAGTATTTGTTAAGGTCTTAGAATGTTCCAAACCCTGAGACAAAGTCCAAGGGGGGGGTATTGTGTCGAAAACCAAAAAATATTTGTTAAGGTCTTAGAATGTTCCAAACCCTGAGACAAAGTCCAAGGGGGGGGTATTGTGTCGAAAACAAAATAGTATATGTTTAACCACAACTTTAGTCAAAGTCTTAGAATGTTCCACACCCTTTGACAAAGTCCAATGGGGGGTATTGTGTCGAAAACAAAATAGTATATGTTTTACCACAACTTTAGTCAAAGTCTTAGAATGTTCCAAACCCTGTGACAAAGTCCAAGGGGGGGTATTGTGTCGAAAACAAAATAGTATATGTTTTACCACAACTTTAGTCAAAGTCTTAGAATGTTCCAAACCCTGAGACAAAGTCCAAGGGGGGGTATTGTGTCGAAAACCAAAAACTATTTGTTAAGGTCTTAGAATGTTCCAAACCCTGTGACAAAGTCCAAGGGGGGGTATTGTGTCGAAAACAAAATAGTATATGTTTAACCACAACTTTAGTCAAAGTCTTAGAATGTTCCACACCCTTTGATAAAGTCCAATAGGGGGTATTGTGTCGAAAACAAAATAGTATATGTTTTACCACAACTTTAGTCAAAGTCTTAGAATGTTCCAAACCCTGTGACAAAGTCCAAGGGGGGGTATTGTGAAAACCAAAAAGTATTTGTTAAGGTCTTAGAATGTTCCAAACCCTGAGACAAAGTCCAAGGGGGGGTATTGTGTCGAAAACCAAAAAATATTTGTTAAGGTCTTAGAATGTTCCAAACCCTGAGACAAAGTCCAAGGGGGGGGGGTATTGTGTCGAAAACAAAATAGTATATGTTTAACCACAACTTTAGTCAAAGTCTTAGAATGTTCCACACCCTTTGACAAAGTCCAATGGGGGGGTATTGTGTCGAAAACAAAATAGTATATGTTTTACCACAACTTTAGTCAAAGTCTTAGAATGTTCCAAACCCTGTGACAAAGTCCAAGGGGGGGGTATTGTGTCGAAAACCAAAAACTATTTGTTAAGGTCTTAGAATGTTCCAAACCCTGTGACAAAGTCCAAGGGGGGGGTATTGTGAAAACCAAAAAGTATTTGTTAAGGTCTTAGAATGTTCCAAACCCTGAGACAAAGTCCAAGGGGGGGGTATTGTGTCGAAAACCAAAAAATATTTGTTAAGGTCTTAGAATGTTCCAAACCCTGAGACAAAGTCCAAGGGGGGGGTATTGTGTCGAAAACAAAATAGTATATGTTTAACCACAACTTTAGTCAAAGTCTTAGAATGTTCCACACCCTTTGACAAAGTCCAATGGGGGGTATTGTGTCGAAAACAAAATAGTATATGTTTTACCACAACTTTAGTCAAAGTCTTTGAATGTTCCAAACCCTGTGACAAAGTCCAAGGGGGGGGCATTGTGTCGAAAACCAAAAAGTATTTGTTAAGGTCTTAGAATGTTCCAAACCCTGAGACAAAGTCCAAGGGGGGGTATTGTGTCGAAAACAAAATAGTATATGTTTAACCACAACTTTAGTCAAAGTCTTAGAATGTTCCACACCCTTTGACAAAGTCCAATGGGGGGGTATTGTGTCGAAAACAAAATAGTATATGTTTTACCACAACTTTAGTCAAAGTCTTAGAATGTTCCAAACCCTGTGACAAAGTCCAAGGGGGGGGGGTATTGTGTCGAAAACCAAAAACTATTTGTTAAGGTCTTAGAATGTTCCAAACCCTGTGACAAAGTCCAAGGGGGGGGTATTGTGTCGAAAACCAAAAAGTATTTGTTAAGGTCTTAGAATGTTCCAAACCCTGAGACAAAGTCCAAGGGGGGGGTATTGTGTCGAAAACAAAATAGTATATGTTTAACCACAACTTTAGTCAAAGTCTTAGAATGTTCCACACCCTTTGACAAAGTCCAATGGGGGGTATTGTGTCGAAAACAAAATAGTATATGTTTTACCACAACTTTAGTCAAAGTCTTAGAATGTTCCAAACCCTGTGACAAAGTCCAAGGGGGGGGGTATTGTGTCGAAAACCAAAAAGTATATGTTAAGGTCTTAGAATGTTCCAAACCCTGAGACAAAGTCCAAGGGGGGGGTATTGTGTCGAAAACAAAATAGTATATGTTTAACCACAACTTTAGTCAAAGTCTTAGAATGTTCCACACCCTTTGATAAAGTCCAAGGGGGGGTATTGTGTCGAAAACAAAATAGTATATGTTTAACCACAACTTTAGTCAAAGTCTTAGAATGTTCCACACCCTTTGACAAAGTCCAATGGGGGGTATTGTGTCGAAAACAAAATAGTATATGTTTTACCACAACTTTAGTCAAAGTCTTAGAATGTTCCAAACCCTGAGACAAAGTCCAAGGGGGGGGTATTGTGTCGAAAACCATAAACTATTTGTTAAGGTCTTAGAATGTTCCAAACCCTGTGACAAAGTCCAAGGGGGGGGGTATTGTGAAAACCAAAAAGTATTTGTTAAGGTCTTAGAATGTTCCAAACCCTGAGACAAAGTCCAAGGGGGGGGGTATTGTGTCGAAAACCAAAAAATATTTGTTAAGGTCTTAGAATGTTCCAAACCCTGAGACAAAGTCCAAGGGGGGGGTATTGTGTCGAAAACAAAATAGTATATGTTTAACCACAACTTTAGTCAAAGTCTTAGAATGTTCCACACCCTTTGACAAAGTCCAATGGGGGGGTATTGTGTCGAAAACAAAATAGTATATGTTTTACCACAACTTTAGTCAAAGTCTTAGAATGTTCCAAACCCTGTGACAAAGTCCAAGGGGGGGGGCATTGTGTCGAAAACCAAAAAGTATTTGTTAAGGTCTTAGAATGTTCCAAACCCTGAGACAAAGTCCAAGGGGGGGGGTATTGTGTCGAAAACAAAATAGTATATGTTTAACCACAACTTTAGTCAAAGTCTTAGAATGTTCCACACCCTTTGACAAAGTCCAATGGGGGGTATTGTGTCGAAAACAAAATAGTATATGTTTTACCACAACTTTAGTCAAAGTCTTAGAATGTTCCAAACCCTGTGACAAAGTCCAAGGGGGGGGGTATTGTGTCGAAAACCAAAAACTATTTGTTAAGGTCTTAGAATGTTCCAAACCCTGTGACAAAGTCCAAGGGGGGGGGTATTGTGTCGAAAACCAAAAAGTATTTGTTAAGGTCTTAGAATGTTCCAAACCCTGAGACAAAGTCCAAGGGGGGGGTATTGTGTCGAAAACAAAATAGTATATGTTTAACCACAACTTTAGTCAAAGTCTTAGAATGTTCCACACCCTTTGACAAAGTCCAATGGGGGGGTATTGTGTCGAAAACAAAATAGTATATGTTTTACCACAACTTTAGTCAAAGTCTTAGAATGTTCCAAACCCTGTGACAAAGTCCAAGGGGGGGGGTATTGTGTCGAAAACCAAAAAGTATATGTTAAGGTCTTAGAATGTTCCAAACCCTGAGACAAAGTCCAAGGGGGGGGTATTGTGTCGAAAACAAAATAGTATATGTTTAACCACAACTTTAGTCAAAGTCTTAGAATGTTCCACACCCTTTGATAAAGTCCAATAGGGGGGTATTGTGTCGAAAACAAAATAGTATATGTTTTACCACAACTTTAGTCAAAGTCTTAGAATGTTCCAAACCCTGTGACAAAGTCCAAGGGGGGGGTATTGTGTCGAAAACCAAAAACTATTTGTTAAGGTCTTAGAATGTTCCAAACCCTGTGACAAAGTCCAAGGGGGGGGGTATTGTGTCGAAAACCAAAAAGTATTTGTTAAGGTCTTAGAATGTTCCAAACCCTGAGACAAAGTCCAAGGGGGGGGTATTGTGTCGAAAACAAAATAGTATATGTTTAACCACAACTTTAGTCAAAGTCTTAGAATGTTCGACACCCTTTGACAAAGTCCAATGGGGGGGTATTGTGTCGAAAACAAAATAGTATATGTTTTACCACAACTTTAGTCAAAGTCTTAGAATGTTCCAAACCCTGTGACAAAGTCCAAGGGGGGGGGGGGTATTGTGTCGAAAACCAAAAACTATTTGTTAAGGTCTTAGAATGTTCCAAACCCTGTGACAAAGTCCAAGGGGGGGGGGTATTGTGTCGAAAACCAAAAAGTATTTGTTAAGGTCTTAGAATGTTCCAAACCCTGAGACAAAGTCCAAGGGGGGGGGTATTGTGTCGAAAACAAAATAGTATATGTTTAACCACAACTTTAGTCAAAGTCTTAGAATGTTCCACACCCTTTGACAAAGTCCAATGGGGGGGTATTGTGTCGAAAACAAAATAGTATATGTTTTACCACAACTTTAGTCAAAGTCTTAGAATGTTCCAAACCCTGTGACAAAGTCCAAGGGGGGGGTATTGTGTCGAAAACCAAAAAGTATATGTTAAGGTCTTAGAATGTTCCAAACCCTGAGACAAAGTCCAAGGGGGGGGGTATTGTGTCGAAAACAAAATAGTATATGTTTAACCACAACTTTAGTCAAAGTCTTAGAATGTTCCACACCCTTTGATAAAGTCCAATAGGGGGGTATTGTGTCGAAAACAAAATAGTATATGTTTTACCACAACTTTAGTCAAAGTCTTAGAATGTTCCAAACCCTGTGACAAAGTCCAAGGGGGGGGTATTGTGTCGAAAACCAAAAACTATTTGTTAAGGTCTTAGAATGTTCCAAACCCTGAGACAAAGTCCAAGGGGGGGGGTATTGTGTCGAAAACCAAAAAGTATTTGTTAAGGTCTTAGAATGTTCCAAACCCTGTGACAAAGTCCAAGGGGGGGGGGTATTGTGTCGAAAACAAAATAGTATATGTTTAACCACAACTTTAGTCAAAGTCTTAGAATGTTCCACACCCTTTGACAAAGTCCAATGGGGGGTATTGTGTCGAAAACAAAATAGTATATGTTTTACCACAACTTTAGTCAAAGTCTTAGAATGTTCCAAACCCTGTGACAAAGTCCAAGGGGGGGGTATTGTGTCGAAAACCAAAAAGTATATGTTAAGGTCTTAGAATGTTCCAAACCCTGAGACAAAGTCCAAGGGGGGGGGTATTGTGTCGAAAACAAAATAGTATATGTTTAACCACAACTTTAGTCAAAGTCTTAGAATGTTCCACACCCTTTGACAAAGTCCAATGGGGGGGTATTGTGTCGAAAACAAAATAGTATATGTTTTACCACAACTTTAGTCAAAGTCTTAGAATGTTCCAAACCCTGTGACAAAGTCCAAGGGGGGGGGTATTGTGAAAACCAAAAAGTATTTGTTAAGGTCTTAGAATGTTCCAAACCCTGAGACAAAGTCCAAGGGGGGGGGTATTGTGTCGAAAACCAAAAAATATTTGTTAAGGTCTTAGAATGTTCCAAACCCTGAGACAAAGTCCAAGGGGGGGGGTATTGTGTCGAAAACAAAATAGTATATGTTTAACCACAACTTTAGTCAAAGTCTTAGAATGTTCCACACCCTTTGACAAAGTCCAATGGGGGGTATTGTGTCGAAAACAAAATAGTATATGTTTTACCACAACTTTAGTCAAAGTCTTAGAATGTTCCAAACCCTGTGACAAAGTCCAAGGGGGGGGGTATTGTGTCGAAAACCAAAAAGTATATGTTAAGGTCTTAGAATGTTCCAAACCCTGAGACAAAGTCCAAGGGGGGGGGTATTGTGTCGAAAACAAAATAGTATATGTTTAACCACAACTTTAGTCAAAGTCTTAGAATGTTCCACACCCTTTGATAAAGTCCAATAGGGGGGTATTGTGTCGAAAACAAAATAGTATATGTTTTACCACAACTTTAGTCAAAGTCTTAGAATGTTCCAAACCCTGTGACAAAGTCCAAGGGGGGGGGTATTGTGTCGAAAACCAAAAACTATTTGTTAAGGTCTTAGAATGTTCCAAACCCTGTGACAAAGTCCAAGGGGGGGGTATTGTGTCGAAAACCAAAAAGTATTTGTTAAGGTCTTAGAATGTTCCAAACCCTGAGACAAAGTCCAAGGGGGGGGTATTGTGTCGAAAACAAAATAGTATATGTTTAACCACAACTTTAGTCAAAGTCTTAGAATGTTCGACACCCTTTGACAAAGTCCAATGGGGGGGTATTGTGTCGAAAACAAAATAGTATATGTTTTACCACAACTTTAGTCAAAGTCTTAGAATGTTCCAAACCCTGTGACAAAGTCCAAGGGGGGGGGGTATTGTGTCGAAAACCAAAAACTATTTGTTAAGGTCTTAGAATGTTCCAAACCCTGTGACAAAGTCCAAGGGGGGGGTATTGTGTCGAAAACCAAAAAGTATTTGTTAAGGTCTTAGAATGTTCCAAACCCTGAGACAAAGTCCAAGGGGGGGGGGTATTGTGTCGAAAACAAAATAGTATATGTTTAACCACAACTTTAGTCAAAGTCTTAGAATGTTCCACACGCTTTGACAAAGTCCAATGGGGGGGTATTGTGTCGAAAACAAAATAGTATATGTTTTACCACAACTTTAGTCAAAGTCTTAGAATGTTCCAAACCCTGTGACAAAGTCCAAGGGGGGGGGTATTGTGTCGAAAACCAAAAAGTATATGTTAAGGTCTTAGAATGTTCCAAACCCTGAGACAAAGTCCAAGGGGGGGGTATTGTGTCGAAAACAAAATAGTATATGTTTAACCACAACTTTAGTCAAAGTCTTAGAATGTTCCACACCCTTTGATAAAGTCCAATAGGGGGGTATTGTGTCGAAAACAAAATAGTATATGTTTTACCACAACTTTAGTCAAAGTCTTAGAATGTTCCAAACCCTGTGACAAAGTCCAAGGGGGGGGTATTGTGTCGAAAACCAAAAACTATTTGTTAAGGTCTTAGAATGTTCCAAACCCTGTGACAAAGTCCAAGGGGGGGGGTATTGTGTCGAAAACCAAAAAGTATTTGTTAAGGTCTTAGAATGTTCCAAACCCTGTGACAAAGTCCAAGGGGGGGGGTATTGTGTCGAAAACAAAATAGTATATGTTTAACCACAACTTTAGTCAAAGTCTTAGAATGTTCCACACCCTTTGACAAAGTCCAATGGGGGGGTATTGTGTCGAAAACAAAATAGTATATGTTTTACCACAACTTTAGTCAAAGTCTTAGAATGTTCCAAACCCTGTGACAAAGTCCAAGGGGGGGGGGGTATTGTGTCGAAAACCAAAAAGTATATGTTAAGGTCTTAGAATGTTCCAAACCCTGAGACAAAGTCCAAGGGGGGGGGTATTGTGTCGAAAACAAAATAGTATATGTTTAACCACAACTTTAGTCAAAGTCTTAGAATGTTCCACACCCTTTGATAAAGTCCAATAGGGGGGTATTGTGTCGAAAACAAAATAGTATATGTTTTACCACAACTTTAGTCAAAGTCTTAGAATGTTCCAAACCCTGTGACAAAGTCCAAGGGGGGGTATTGTGTCGAAAACCAAAAAGTATTTGTTCACACTTTATAAGGTCTTAGAATGTTCCAAACCCTGAGACAAAGTCCAAGGGGGGGGTATTGTGTCGAAAACCAAAAAATATTTGTTAAGGTCTTAGAATGTTCCAAACCCTGAGACAAAGTCCAAGGGGGGGTATTGTGTCGAAAACAAAATAGTATATGTTTAACCACAACTTTAGTCAAAGTCTTAGAATGTTCCACACCCTTTGACAAAGTCCAATGGGGGGGTATTGTGTCGAAAACAAAATAGTATATGTTTTACCACAACTTTAGTCAAAGTCTTAGAATGTTCCAAACCCTGTGACAAAGTCCAAGGGGGGGGGCATTGTGTCGAAAACCAAAAAGTATGTGTTAAGGTCTTAGAATGTTCGAAACCCTGAGACAAAGTCCAAGGGGGGGGTATTGTGTCGAAAACAAAATAGTATATGTTTTACCACAACTTTAGTCAAAGTCTTAGAATGTTCCAAACCCTTTGACAAAGTCCAAGGGGGGGGGGTATTGTGTCGAAAACCAAAAAGTATTTGTTAAGGTCTTAGAATGTTCCAAACCCTGTGACAAAGTCCAAGGGGGGGGGTATTGTGTCGAAAACCAAAAAGTATTTGTTAAGGTCTTAGAATGTTCCAAACCCTGAGACAAAGTCCAAGGGGGGGGGTATTGTGTCGAAAACAAAATAGTATATGTTTAACCACAACTTTAGTCAAAGTCTTAGAATGTTCCACACCCTTTGACAAAGTCCAATGGGGGGGTATTGTGTCGAAAACAAAATAGTATATGTTTTACCACAACTTTAGTCAAAGTCTTAGAATGTTCCAAACCCTGTGACAAAGTCCAAGGGGGGGGTATTGTGTCGAAAACCAAAAAGTATATGTTAAGGTCTTAGAATGTTCCAAACCCTGAGACAAAGTCCAAGGGGGGGGTATTGTGTCGAAAACAAAATAGTATATGTTTAACCACAACTTTAGTCAAAGTCTTAGAATGTTCCACACCCTTTGATAAAGTCCAATAGGGGGGTATTGTGTCGAAAACAAAATAGTATATGTTTTACCACAACTTTAGTCAAAGTCTTAGAATGTTCCAAACCCTGTGACAAAGTCCAAGGGGGGGGTATTGTGAAAACCAAAAAGTATTTGTTAAGGTCTTAGAATGTTCCAAACCCTGAGACAAAGTCCAAGGGGGGGGGTATTGTGTCGAAAACCAAAAAGTATATGTTAAGGTCTTAGAATGTTCCAAACCCTGAGACAAAGTCCAAGGGGGGGTATTGTGTCGAAAACAAAATAGTATATGTTTAACCACAACTTTAGTCAAAGTCTTAGAATGTTCCACACCCTTTGACAAAGTCCAATGGGGGGGTATTGTGTCGAAAACAAAATAGTATATGTTTTACCACAACTTTAGTCAAAGTCTTAGAATGTTCCAAACCCTGTGACAAAGTCCAAGGGGGGGGCATTGTGTCG
>JAWNPP010000132.1:0-95873 GCA_035047445.1 Drosophila siamana | reverse complement strand
TTTTGTTCAATTCCTTCTGCTTTACTACAACTTCTCTCTACTCTAATTTTATTCACTCTACATCAGCTCATTGCTCCACTGTACCTTGTTGCTGCTTGCCACGCCTGTAATGCCACTAGAAGCCATACCTCGTTATTGGGGACTTTGCGCATATGCACACACGCTATATGTTTACCGTTATCTCTCTGGCAAGTTGTAAGTACGCCATAATTTGCTCAAGTGTTTATGTTGGGTATTGAGCTTTTATTATATGTTTTTATTGCACTGCAAGTTTAATTAATGTTTATGTGCTCTCTCGTTTCTGTGGTCTTCACGCTTGCTCGACTTGCTGCCAACTGTCAGGCTGCATTCGTATAAAATACAATCATTCAATTGATTACATGGCAATTCCTTTCATAAGGAATTATTTTATGCTTTAGTTTCTACCTGTAATGCTTTGTTTGCAGCAAGGATTTTCATTATAAATCGATTTGTGTTGTAGTATCTTATGGAAGCAATAAACTGGGTTTTATATTCGATTTGCAATAAAACTCTGTGGCAAGAACAAACTTAAATTTTAGGCGTAAAATATTTGTAAATCAGATTTCTTAGCACAGAATATTAATATAACATATTTGGCTGCGATATAAGACATTATTTAAAAACTGAATACTTTGCTACCCCAATTCTAATCAAGATCAGATAAATTAATTCTAGAGTAAAAGAACACAAATAGTTAATAGTTAAAATGTATTTAAAATATTTATTTTTAATTTCGCAATTTATCGCATACCTTCGAGTTCCCTACGCTGTCATCTCTAGGAACTGTTTAAGGGTGACTGGGAATTTATTAGAAATGATTGCATATTTAACACAATTTAAATTCTCTTTATGCAAACGGAAGGTTTGGCTTGCCGCAAACTGGGAAAAGAGCGAGAGGAGTAGGGAGCCTAAAAGAGGTGCAAGTAACGGAGTCCGCTGCTGCCACAAATTAATTATGGGAAACAACAAGACTTGCTGCTCTTGCAACTCCCGTTAGCGGCTGTACTGTCCCAAAAAACCAAACATTTTGCGTGTAATTAGCAAAGTTTTCCGCTCAAAAGTTTGCATCCCAAATTTTTCGCTGTTGTCGCCTTGTTCGCCAAAAATATTTCGCTGAATAACAATACCACAAAAAAAAAGAGTGAAAAATGAGAGAATAAATAAATAAAATAAAAATATGACGCCAGGGAATTCGAATTCACAGTGTTGAGCTCATCCTAAAGTCAAACAACTCGACGGGAGACTCGTTGTGAAACTGTTTGTCTCTTTCGTGGGCGTGTTTCAATATTTTACTCTCTGAATACCCTATAAATTTTGAACAACTGCCTGTCAAAGCATTCAGAGCAAATATATTAATTTTCTAAATTATCAAATTTTTAATTTAAGTAAAATATTTAAATTTATAAAAGTTGACTGTTAAAATGACTGACTTACGTCGATCCATCGAAGTTGCATGCGATATTTCAACCCAAAAGCTTTGATGTGAGTTCTTAAGAACATCACTTACAGCGATTACTATGCGTGGACTTAAATTGTCATCACTATTGCGCAGCAATCGTCACTTTATGTACAGGGTATTGGGCAATTGTTGTTGTTGCTGCCGCGTCGCCCACCAGCTCAGCGTTTTCTGCGGTCCCAAAGAGTTTCCGCTCTGTGGCGTCGCCTGGTCACGGTTCTGCCTGCTGCTAGCACCACTCCACCTACCCGCCCACAGCACATCCTTGTGCTGCGCATAGTTTCTCATTCTGCCACGAAGCACTTTGTCATTTGCAGCGGCTGCTGCTGCTGCGTTGGCTGCGGGTATGTCAAGTTCATTCTTTACACGACGCGGATGCTCGCCCCAGTGCATAAAATGCTTCGCTCATTGCTTGGCTGCTGCGTTTGGTTAAAGCTGCGCATTGTTCTTACTTTGAGCCATTTTGTTTAATTTGCAATTTTCGCTAATTGGAAGTTCGTATCTTCTGGCTTTTGGCAGTTTTAATAATTATCGTTCGATAACAAACCCATCAATTGCTCAAAATAAATTCACCGTGGTTCAAGTTCGTTCAATTGAACCTACGCACTGATTATGAAAATTAATCGATAATTTATGGTATTTAAATCGATATCGATCTAGAACAAATTTATTGATATTGATAATATACTTTGTTGGAATCATTGCTTTAATTGATGTTAAAAGAAGTAAGCCAATTGCTGTTCAAAAGATTGCGACTTTTTACGTGCATTTCCATGACTTAGAAATGTAACCATGTTTGAAAGTTCAATTGATTGGTATATTTTTGGAAGTTTGCAGGCATAATTTTCTATTTAACTTGTGGTCACACTTTGTTTTCGTTGTGAGCTTTTTCGCGATCATCCTTTTTGTTGTTTTTTTTTATTGTGAAATTTATAAATTATTTAACAAATGTGTTTAATATATGTATATAATTTAAAGTTGCGATCGTTGTTCCTTGGTGTATTATTACTGCTGAATTAGGTCTGGAACGTATATGCAGTACATTAAGTGACCCTAATACGCAAATGTGATGTTGTCAACGGCACGAAAACATGGTGCCGACATTAGTGGAAGAGGCGCATGAACATGGGACATGGAATCAGCTGCATTTTGGGGACAGTCGCATAAAACAAATGAGTGAGCACTTACATATACATATGTATGTATATACACATGCACTCACGCATACAAACAAAAGCACTCACCAGCAGTTGAGTGTGGTAAAGGAGGAAGAAGTAGAAATAGAAGACCGCAAAAATTGTGAAATTAGCTGCAACAGAAAACATAGGCGAAATATTTGTCAAGCCAGCAGAATGTAGGCAAAAAACAGAAGGAAAACCCAGAACGAATAATGAAATGCATTTGCGAAAATGGCAAAGAAGAGTAACTCAAGAAAGTGCAGTTAGAATAGGTAAGCATAGAATAGTATGGTGAGTGAGCAGCTAAGACGATACCCTGCTAATAAACGGCGGTAGCTTATTTAAATGCATATTTTGCTCATCATATTGATAGCATAACTTAATACATAAAATGGTGAACACAAAATTTGAACGTACTCTGCATACATCATACCCGGTTTGGGCATTACTAATCAGCAGGACAACAAAAATATGAAACACTCTTCACTTGGTAAGAGGTCGAACGAGGAAGACAGAGAGAATTGCAAGACAAAAGTACAAGTGCGATTTGTGCGTCTCGCTCTTTCGCCTCCTGTGTTAAGAACTCTACGAAATGGAATGTGTGAGTTCTAATGCGTGTATGTGTGAGTAATACCTATTATTAACACCTGCAGCGGCAACAAAAACAAGCTTTGTGGAATTTGCTTGGGAAGAGAATTCCAGTGGAAGTTAGTCAAGTAATAATGACAAAGCTAAGAAATGTAAATGCCGCGTAAATCTTATTATAATCTATGCGCGAAATATAATAACATATATTTAATTATGCAAATTGTACAAAATGAATTCCAAGAAACTGCGTAATCTTCCAGCATTTGAATTGGGCGCTTTAGTTTAATCCTCAGCAATTTTCCTTGTACTAAGCACGTATTAAATTTCTTAATGCAAAAGACAAAAGCCAAACACACACGCGAGTGAGTGCGAGAGAAGGAGCGCAAAAGGGAGTTGGAAGTCAAAAGCTCAGCTGCAAAATTATGCTTGTAAGCTCTCGAAATTACCATAAAATGCGTTGACCTTTCGAACTTGCCAAGCAAAATCAGAGTGCGAGTGGGACAACGAGTGGGAGTGAGCGAAGGTAAACTTCTGCTCAACTCTCGACGGCAGCTTTGTTTTGACTTGCTTGTTGTTGTTGTAATACCTTGTTCTATTGCACTGTTGTTGCAGCCGCTTGCTCGTCCTAATCCCAACTTGTTACTCAGCTGTGCATGCGGACGTGTTTCTGCGTGTGTCTGTATGCGTGTGTTTCTGTGTGTAGGTCTCTTCTTGTTCTTGTTGTGCCTAACATCTTTGCGCTTTAATGAAAATAATGGCACAGCTGCATTTGGGGGAGAGCGAGAAAGAGACAGTGAGAGGAAGACGTTTGCTCCACAGCTTTGAAATGCCAAATACACGCACGCACACTAATGCGTAGCCTGGCTATGGCCATAAACGGCAGGTAGTCTTAGCCTTTTGTTTATGATTTGCCAACAGCAACAGCAGCATTCGAAGAAGAAGAAGAAGCAGCAGCTTTCACTACTCAACGCTGTTTGTTGCTTTGTTTGCCCATTTAGCAGAATTGTTAATTTGCATGTGTGTATGAGTAAATGTGTGTATGTGTGTGTTTGTATGAAAAACTTTTACTGCTTTGCTCATTATTTTGGACTGCTATAAATTTAAATTTATGGTCATGACGACGATATTTTCTGTGCCCAGTCATAAACCGAAAAATGTTTACAGTTTTCACTCGCATAACTTTGTAGCTTCCTCTCCCCGCCCCGCGCTCTCCCGCTCTGACCCAAATTTCTCTCGCATATGGTTATGGTTATTTGTATATAAACAAATAAAAGTAAAAAGTTCAACTGAAAAACAGGCATAAAACTATGCTATGGAAATTTTGCATTTTAAACCTGAGCACACACACAAACACACATCTCACCATGTGCAGCTGCTCTCGCTCCAGAGGAGAAAAACTATTGCAGAAATGCTCGAAAACATTCATACCACCATGAGTATAAATTGTTTTCTCTTTCCTGTTTTTTTTTTTTGTATATTGTATTTTGTAGTTGTTTTGCTTTGCTTTGTTTTTTTTTAGTTACTTGCAATTGCATTTTTCTATACAATTTATTTTGTTGGTTTGCAGACTTTGTGGTGCAATTTACATTGTAATATTTGTGGTTGCTTTGTTGCAATTTTTTCCCTGTCTCGAACACGTTTGTGGCTTTCGGTTAGAATTTTTGATATCTCGGCACATTCTTGAGCTGGTTCAGCTTTGAAATTGCTTCAACTATCAATAAATGGGAAAGTAACGAGTAAATATAAGTTTATTGCTTTTTATTTATTTTGTTTAATTATTTCCAATTAAAGCAAAAGCTAAAATATGAAATACGCTCTGCAGAAATGCCAACACTCTGGGAAATGCAGCTCAACTGAACTGACTTTCGCGTTGAACTCTCGATGTGGCATGCCCCTTTTCAAGTGGCACACTGAGACAACGGCGACGACCTACAAAAAAATATTTATGGCTCCCACAGCCGCAAATATTTACCACACACACACTACATCTTTCTCTGTCCCTTTCTCTCTCTCTCCCTCTCTCTCTCTCTCTCTCTCTCTCTCTCTCTCTCCCTCTCGCTCTGCTTGGTTGTGTGCAACTGTGCCTCTCTCTGGCAACCATTATTTATACGCTGCTAATCTTCCACCATGTGACTACTGTGGCTCGTTGCCTTTTTGGCTGCTTCTCCTGCCCACTTTCACACTCGCTGCGCGCCCTGCACACTATGCTACACTTTATTGTTTATTGCGGTTGGCTAACAGTTCGGTCCCTGACTGTCTGGCAACTGGTTCCCTGTCGTGGCATTGCTTTTGAGCCATTCTCCCCCTGCGTCCCGCTCACGACTGCAGTTTGCTGCATTGCAGTTCGCCGGCTATGAGAATGACCGCAAAATGCTAAGCGTCTTTTCAGCTACAGTTTAAGTTTGCCGCATTTCAGCTAAAGTGCATTCAGTTCCAGCTCCAGCTCCATTTCCACGTCGCCTGTTGTCGTCGTCGTCGTCGCCTCTGCTGCTGCCTCAACTCAATCCAGCCCATGCTGTGTCAATTACGGCAATTGCTTTGTACACTTGCCCGCAAAATGCTGGCACTTGTGTACCTCCACCTAAGATATGTTTGCCCAGGCAAATCTTGAGGGGACACAGCATTTGCGCTCGACTCGACTCCCATGCATGCATGCTTGCTATGAATACGAGTTATTTGCTGAGCCTGACAACCCTATGGCCTACGGATAGCAAGGGTTGTGCTCAACGAAATTTATGTTCAGTCAACACTCTGTCTGACAAATTGATGATTACTCTCGTAAGTGGCGAATGCCAGATCTTTCAAAAGTGTGTGGGAGAAGTGTAGACGAATCTAATAATTAGCCAAATATATAGCACAATAAATTTACTAAGCTTTCTAGGAGATTCTGTTCAAACATATGTATATTAAGCTTTTATGGTTTAATCGAAGTCGAACAAAAATTAAATTTACCAGTTTAATGACTGACAATAAGTTTTAAAATTATATCAATTCATATTAAAATTTCACACCCTTTTAAGTGCAAAGCGTGAATCTTAAAGGATGTCATAATGTCTACAGTCGTTTTTGAATTAAAGATCTTTTTGATTATTTATTATTTTATTATTATTTTTATGTTATCATTTATGTGTTAAAGTAATGTTATATATTTATTTACAAACTAAATACATACTCTATTTAACGCTATGAGCTGCAAGTATCTTAAATTTAAATGTACGAACCAAGTAAAAAAATATATATGCGGATTTCGCAAAATTAAACTACCTTTTTATTTATTCTTTTATTTGTTTTATTTATCCATGCATTTTGGTCAGGCAGTGTTCACATGTATTAGAGCAAACAATTCCACCGGGAATGACTTTATACAAATCCTATTACCCGTTCAGTTTATGCACACGTTGATTAAAATATTTATACCTGGCAACTCTATGGCTCTCTATGGCTATATCCATGTATTTGCTGTGTAAGCTTTCATTTCAACTTACAACCAGTGCTCACATATTTGTCCGAACAGTGTGTACACACCCTACTTAATGTGTACGTTCCTCACATAAAAGTCTATTTGCAAATCCCATCACACTTGAGGGCCACTTTTCAAACATAATTCGCCATCATCTGCCAACACACTCCACATACGTCAAATATGCCATTTAGAGTCCTTCCACTGCGACCTTCCACAGCGCTCGCTGAGCGCATAAAAAATGGTCTACAAATTTCAACACCTGCTGACGAGATGCCGAGTGTTGCCAAAAAGGTTCAAATTGTTGCCGTTATTGTTATTTGTCGACAGAAAATTGAAATATACAAACGCATATAGAATTTTTTCTATATATGTATTTGCATTAAATTGTTACAAATTGCGAGCCGAAATCGTTGGAATGGCAGATTTTTGAAGTGCGTGCCAGGAATGTGTTTTTTTTTTCTAGAGGGAAATAGAGAAAAGCGAACATTTGTTGAGATGAGTTGTGAAGGGGATGGGAGCGAGCGAGTGAAGGCATCAAGCTGGAGAGATATGAATATGAATGCCAAAAGGTCAACAAACAATTACACTAAAGAGCTGAAGCTTCAGGACAGAGTCAAGAAGCAGCAGTAAGCAAAGCGAGACAACGAGACCGGGGAGGAGAAGTGCAGGGAGCAAGGATGCCAGGATGCTGAGCAGGATACGGGAGCAAAAGCCAAACAGAAAATGAAACACAGGACAACAAACCATGAGAGGCTGCGCCTGGTTGGCAACTGATGACAGCAGCAGGACGTCAGGCAACCAGGGAGGCAGGCAGGCGAAAGGACACAGGGACAAGAGGACAACAGACGAACTGAAGCTAAAGTGCTGCCAAGCACAGGAGCAGTCCGAGCCGAGAATTCTTGATTCTCCTCCGCTCCTCGTTGAGGAGGGACGAGAGTCTTTTCACAGCCTGGGCGCTGCACTTGACTGAAATGAATTGCTCGCCAGCTACGCCTGTTTGTCCTGCTGCTGTTGCTGCTCCTCCTGGCTTGGCCTGTTAACGATTACGTGATGAATTTGCATTGCAATAACAGAGCAGTGGCGCGACCCTCGTAACCCGCTCCTGCTAAAAACAATATGCCACGCTTTGAGCTCTGCCAATCGGGCCTATGAGCAAGTGCAAGTGGGGAGAACGTCAACGTCATCGCCAGCGTAAGCGTCGCAATTCCTGTTGCTGCGTGCAAAGTAATTTAACGCCAATTTTACGGCCAACGTCTAGGACTGCCAAGGACCAAAGTCTTCAACTTGCCTAGCATTCCGCGACGTTCGTTCTCCTTCCTTTCGCATTTATTTATGCATCGACAGTGGGGCACCAGAGGTGGAAAGTGGAGGAGTGTTGGCGTGAAAAATGATTTTATAATACAAATCAACGAGTTGAACGACGAAAACCCTTCCCAGCCAAATAGTTGGCCATCAACGCGCATGTTGGCAATCAAACTGCCAGCAATTACAACTGGCGAACCCGGCAAATTGCAATAAAAAAATAAATATGCTACTACAACAACAACAACAGCAACAAACAAATGGGGTAACGACTGTGAGTTGAGTGTGGTGCGTGCCAAGGCAGAGTTGAAGGTTTGTTTGTTTGTTTGTTGGCTGCCTATCTAGACGACTTTGCACCCCGGAAATGGGGTGTAGGCCATAAAAAAATCTAATTGGATTCCGCAAGGTGTTAAAGCGAGCAGTAGCAGTAGTCGCAATCGTACCATAGCTGCGAATTGATGTACATCAGGAGTGTGTACTATGTGCGACGTAATGAAGTGCAAGCCAGGGCAGTTTCCACATTTATATGCCGCCATCAAAATGTTAACAAGCAAATGCAACTGCATCCATAAACGGAACAAGCTGTTAAACAGCCAGCTCGCCCACCTCTACTTCGCCCTTCATTTTTAAAGGCTCTATAAAAAAAGGCAACTAAAAATCTCGGGTATTATTTGAGTCACGATTTTTTTTCAAGTCTCCACTAAAATATTTTGTAGTTTTGCTGGGGTTAAACTATAAAAAAATAAGGTACGAAATTGATGTGAAAATTTAGATAAATATTTAAGATGCAATTTACAGCATGTAACTATATTTAAAATTGCAATTTCATGAATATATTTTTCTCTTTGCAGGTAAGTTCACACTCATTATGTCATCTCTATGATAACGCTGTAATATTTGGTAAGCCAACAAATTGATCAACAATTTATTTGCTTGCATTTCTCTATATGCCCAAACAAAGGTTGTCTATAAAATTGTAACTTTGATTGATGCTGATTGACACACACTAAAAGTCATAGCAAAGAATAAAATCGGTCTTGACCCTCGAATGTCCTAATTACGTTGATTGAAATTGATTGAAGTGGTACAACTTTTAGCTCTCAAAGTCAAACCTCCACCTTGGGGGCTCCCCATTTGCAATTGATTGAATAAAGCATAAGAAGATGCTCGACTGATTTCTGAGTTTTCCCTAATTAGCCACTAAACGAAGCTTAGCTCAAAATCCAGGACAAATAGCAGCAAAATGCGCAGCCATTTTGTCAGTGTGTGTGTGTGTGTGTGTGTATGTGTGTCTGTGTTTGTGTGAGGAAAGCAAATGAAATCTCGTTGAACAGCTAAAAGAAATCAGCGTTCAATTAATGCTAATCATGTCAACGAAGTTGCTGCGCGCGCGAACAGAGGGGAAGCGGGAGGGTGAGTCAACTGCCTGTTAAATCAAGTAAATAACAAACTAAAAGCGGCCAAACAATTAGCAGCAGTAACTGTGAAGCAGAAGACGACGGCGACGACGACGACGACGACGACGAGAAAACAAAACATTGACAATTGTAAAATTCATTTAGCGTTGCGACAAAAAAAAAAAAAAAAAAATAGAATTGAGAAAACTGAGACTAAAAAAGGATAAACGGCATCCTGCGGAGGTGCAACTGACAGAGAGCCAGGCGTTCGAAACGGGGTCAAAGGGGAGCGGGAGATCGGGAGATATGGACTGAAACGGTCCCTGATTGCAATGGTAGCGAGCATAAAACAATGGCAAAGCAATGTAGCACAGTGTACACTGTACATTTCAGCGCTAATTCAATTATCGTTTATTGACATCAATTTGCAACAGTTACAAAAAGAGACAGTGAGCGGGAGAGCGAATGGATGGTAAATTCAAACGGACATTGGCTCTGAAATATCCGCTATAAAAATGAGAACAGTTCACGTCGTTGCCCCTCTGTGAGAGCTGGAGTGCAATTGACACTTTTTGTGATTTAGTAGAGAACATTTTAGATTACCAAATGCACAACAACAACAAGAACAATCCACTTCACTCCCCATCCTCCTCTCCTCGTGTAGCATGACAATTGCTAATGCGAATGCAAAATGGAAAATGGAAAAACAGTTGGCAGCAGGTGCAAACATTCCATGGGTATCCCATGTAGCATTACCACGTATCCATGGACTAGCGCACCCCAAACTTGGCGTAAATAATTCAAAAGTGCTCGAGAGAACTCACTGAAAGTGGCTTCTAGTTGTTGTCGTTGTTCGTTGTCCGTTGTCCGTAGCTCCATTGGCGTGGGGTTAGGGGAGTCTGGGGAAGAGACAACCACTAGTTGTGGGGCCGCTTCTGGCCGTCTGCATTGACAAGTGCTTAGTTCTAATTGCATTAGCCGTGATTTATTTTGTTCGCACGCATCGCATTTGTAATTCCACAGAGTTGATCTTTTTTGGAGCAGAAATTGAGTAGTTGTGCGATAGATAAACTGCTTACTCAAGGGATTTGCAATTTAATTGAAAATTAGGCAACCAACAGGGCAATTACTCGGAAGTCTCTCAATCATTGAACTTGCAACAGTTTAGTTGCTAATAGTTCACAATAGTTTGCCAATCGAAGCAGTTCTTTAACTGAAGAAATTCAATTAAAGTAAAACATTGAAATTATAACTGATTTGTTTTTCGAAATGTCTCAATCAACACCTCCAATCATTCGTGAATAAATTCAATTAGTACTTTCATGATCCGCAATTTATTACACTCTTAAAATTCTTGTAAAATTGTGTATTAGTAAACTCTTTTCATTACAGCAATGACACCTGTTTCATAGTTAACATTTTATTTTTTGTTTTATTTGTCTATTGTTTTTAAACACCTTTGAAAGCTTCAAAGAACTTTTGAAGGTTTCAACTACATCAACCTTTTAACATTTGAGATTTATCTGTTTTTAGTACTTTTATATAACCCTTCAATCGTGCTTAATCGTTGTTAATTGATAACAGTTGCCTTAAACGTATCCTTTATACAGAGCATCGAATTTTTCGGTAGCTTCGAAACTTATATCGCTGGTATGGCAACCCTTCAATCAAAATGTATCCACTGGCATGTCGACGCCTTATTCCTAGCCTCAATTCAATTCCCGCTAGCAACTGACAAGCCGCGCACACACACAACACACACAACACAAATACGCAGCCAGCTCAGACATCAGTGGGATCCGTTGTACTGCCAAGTTCAAAAGCAACAAGGTCTTCAGGTCGTCAGGTCTGCGTTGTTGCCGGGGCTAACCAACATTCAGACTGTCAGTCATTCTGTCCGTCAGTCCGTCAGTCAGTTATTCAGTCCGTTAGTCAGTTAGTCAGTGCGCTCATCAGTCCGTTGCTCAGACAGTCATTTATTCAGCTCGAACTGCTAGCATTTATGCATGTGGTGTGCTGCAGAGTGTGTATATCGCGTTCGCCTGCTAGCCGCATTCATCCATCGCCTGCCAAGGCAGAGAGTGAGAGGCTTGGTCCTACATCGCGTATGGGTAACGAGTCCTTTTGGCATGCCTTCACCTTGGCGGCAACGACGGCAGCCAACGCAAACAAAGCTGACGTGCAACAGTGGCTAGGGAAAGTTTGTGAGTGGCAGAGTTGGGAAAACAGGGAAAAGGGGAGAAAACCAATGGAGAACTGAGGGCGCTGCGCCGCCTGGCATCGTGAGGAGCTGCAGAGAAACGAATCCTGATTGCGATACATGTGCGCGGTTTTCAAACTGACAGATTTTTATATGTCTATCGGTTGGCGCTGCAATTTTTTGTTTCCCCATGTTGCAACTGTCGAAATTTCAGATGTGCTGAGCAATGTAAGAGTACACGGCGCAAAAAAAAAGAAGCGACGCCTATTTGATTGAAGACAGCTGCTGTGTGGCCAAGGGGGGAAGAAGAGAAATGGCCTCGATAAGCGTGGCATAATTGAGGAATGTATGTGAAATAAAAAACGACGAGAGTCTATTAATTGTTTTTAAATGGCACTCGTTTATAATGCAACTCGGAATTTCTAGTGTTTTCTGCCATGGGTTATTATTTATTAATTGAATCGCTAATCTCATTTATAATGCTGGCAATTCTAACTAACTTTACTTTATTTTTTATATAAATACAATAATAGGTTTCATTAAAACTTTGATGATTCAAAATTGTGGTGAATCTATCTATCAAATTGAGTCTTAATGAATCTTCTGGCTTACTTCATTTAAAATGTATATAATTGGATAAGATTATAATATATTTTCAAGCTAATTTTGAGTTACTAAATTCTTCTTGCTCTAAGCATCAATCACAATCAATCACTCGCTGGGTTTCTCGCAGTGCACTTTTTTACAGTTTTTCTGCTCGAAGCTTCTTGCTCTCTTTTTCGCGTGATTTTGTGGGTTACGCCTCGCCTGGCTGGCTACGTTACGGCAATTGCAGCGTTTTATTCCCTACCTTCCTCGCGTCTACTCTTGGTGCATCTCGTCGCTGGGTCCTGGCTCGGTGAGTTCTACATCCTTTTGGCTTGTTTGTTTGCTTGTTGCTACAAAATTTGAATGCAAATATGCTTTGAGTGTGTTGGTGTTTTCGCTCCCATTCTCGTTCACTGTTTCTCCCTCTCTTTCTCTTGTGTGTGCGTGTGTGCGTTGGGCAATGCGTTTATCCTTTAGGGCCAGACACAAAACCTTCACAAGCTCTGTGGAATTTGTGTCGATTTTACTTTGTTTATGTCTGGGCGAGAGTATAAATGAAATTCATTTATTTGCCTTTTTTACGGACTTGTTTCATTCCTTGCACGCGCAGCACATGGAACGGAAAGGGAAAGCCAAGGAAGTGTGGGGCGGATAAGAGGGAGCAGAACTTCCTTAGACGTATTAACGTCATTCGAGCGGCAAATAAGAAAATTTCAGTGGGCGTCCTTCGTTTTTTTTTCCTTTTTTTTCGGCAAATGCATCAAATGTCAACTGCAGCCACTGAAAGTCAGCAGCTTTTGCTTTGACTTTGGCATAAAGGGTTTTGTTTTTGTTGGCCAGTTAAAGTTTTTTGCCCTCTGGTTGCAGCTGGGTTGGCTTAATTAAACATATTCTGAGTGATGTTCGGCAGTCAGCGAGATGAGCAGAAGAAACAGGAAGTCATTAAATCGCTGATTGGCAAATAAGTCATAAAGTCAAAAGTCCTCCTTCCTTGCCCCGCCAAATGAAAATGCAAAAAATGAAAAAATAAACTGTAACGTCGACAGTGGAAGCGGAAGCGGAAGCTGAGAGAAGCTGAGCTGAGAGTCCCTTGGGAGACTGGCATGCCACCCTGACATACTGCTCATGTCAACTGTGGTTCAATGACAATTCAGGCGTTGCTGCCAGCCAGTCAGCCAGTGAGCCAACCAACCAACTGCCAGCTCCACATGTCACTGACAAATGTCAGTTATGTAAAAGATATGTAGCTGATTTATCAGCGCTCACAGCACAAAAATACAAGCACGCAAAAAATTACGCATACGACGCGTACTGCAATTGAAATATGAGCCAAGAATTTAAATTGAATTTTAAAAATTATCAGCAGCAGTAAAAGCAGCAGCAGCTCAACCAACCAACACCATCGACAAACATCAGAGCATTTGTTGGGGTATAACCTCACCTTACAGAGTTGGGAAAAAGTTTCTCTGACTTTCCTTTGGCATTTGTTTGTTACTTTTAATCAGATGCAAATGAGCGCCACTTGAAGACTTCTTTTTAATGATTGTTATTTGTTCAGCGAAAAAGTTGTTTTCAAAAATTATTGAAAATTGAATTTCATGTAATGCGTTTTGTTTCTCTGACTTTGACATAGATGAAAGATACGCGATGCCGGCTGGGAAAAAACCGTGTAACGAGCAACGACAAAAAAAGCGGTAGGAGAGGGGTGTATTAATATTTGATTAAAGAAAATATATAATTGCACTCTGTGGAAATTTAAAGCATGGATTAATCAAAGGCAGAAGAATGGCGGGGCGGGGGAGGAGTAAATTGATGTTTGATTGAACTCGGAGATAAGGCCATTAGAATGAAGATGTTTGCAAGTGAGAATGTGATGTTAAGCAATCGCAAGAATGGGAATATGCTGGTAACTAAGATTCTTCTTATTGACGGATGATATATTTTTAGTGAATATTTGTGGGTTGACATCTTTATTATAGATCCAGTTCAAGGACAAGTTTGTAGTAGTCGCGTTCGTGTTGCTTCGTTCTTAATTAACAGACTTTATATCCACCTCGTCGATTGGCGGGTGAATGCAGTGTGCCGCAGCAGACACTCGCAGATTCGCGCCATTGTCAATTAGTTTGACAGTTTAATGCAAATAAACCTGGCTCCATTCAGACAGTCGTCAATGGTAAAGGCGGATAGACGTAGGAGGACGATGGGGAGGACGGGAGGGATGAGAAGGCGACAACTCGGAAGGCCGCCAAATGAACTCGGCGTGGAGTTAACGACAATTCCGATGGCAAACGCGACGTGAGGACGCATTAATTGGGCTAATTAAATGGGCTGCTTGCTGCCAACTGGCCAACTGCTGCTGCTCCTGACTTGCTGGCTTTAAGTTTAAACCGCCCGCAGCAGCAGCAGCAGCAACAGCAACAGCAGCAGCTGCTGCTCAATTACGTACCGAAAAATTTCTATCAGCCAAATGGGCGTTGACAAAGCGAAAGTGTATAGCCGGACGGCAAACACAAAAATGCCATCAGGATGACACTGAAATATCTCAAAAATGCGTCCAGCTCAGCTGACGGCTTCTTACGAGCCATGCTCTGTAATTCCAAAACAAGATAAAGAGGGTATAATGAAGTGGAGCAGCGGATGTGGCGGAGACGGAGATAGAGACACAGACAGAGACAGAGGCAGAAAGGATAAAGCTTCTGGCTTCTGTGTCAGCTTTACAAAACTTGCCGCCATTCTTTTCAATTTTAAGCCAGAAAATGACAGCCTCATCTTTCAAGCTTGCACGCAGCGCAGCGTTAGAGCCGATTTCTATCATAGTTTGGGCTCTACATGTCCTGATTATTTCCAGCTGCCAGCTAGCTCCAGAGTATCTGCTAGTCTTAGATAGTCGCGTCAGTACGGTACAGCGCGCATTCTTACTTGTTTGCATTGTCTACGCTGTAGATGAAAAATGTATATAGATATTAATGCTCAGCGAAAAGGAGCTGTATAGCTGCATTTAGGACATGGCCTTTAAGAAATTGCAAGCAACGCTTTGGCGCCGCATTGGGTTCTCCGAGCGTGGGCAGCGATTTATTAAGGCAGCTCAAGGAATTTTTTGTTGGCCCCTCCTCAAGGCCGCTGCTGCAACTGCTGCTGCTTCAGATGCTACCCTTTGTTGCTGTTGCTGTTTTTGTTGTTGTTGTTGTTGTTGTTGCTGGTGGTGCAAGTGCAGCAGCAGCTGCTGCTGCTTTTGTGACCAAAAATTATTTGTGCTTGCTTGAGAGTTTATTGAATTGAAAATGCATTTGGCTCATAAATGGAGCAAGGAATTCAATTGAAATATGAAAGAGAGAGAGAGAGAGAGAGAGAGCGAGAGGAAATTGAGGAGAATAACTATATATTGATACGATCAATATTTTCGTAATGGACTACAGGTAGCGGATGGTCGAGTGCTTAAAACGAAAGTAACATATGACAAAAATCTTAAGGCAAACAGCAAAGGAGCTTAACGAGGAAATTTGAGACGATTTCTTAGAATATCCGTGTTTCAATAACTATAAAATATTTCACTATATATATCATATTATAATTTTAATTATTATCAGCACTGATTTCTTAGTTGGTTGAACTAAGGATAATTTGGTCTTCTTTCTTTTCATACTCTCAACTAAATTTAAATTCAACTCCAAAGCTACTTGGATTCTAGATTCAAAAATAATATCAGTGTATGTAAATTCAATTTAATTCTCGCATTTACTTAATCTCATTTTTTTCCATATTGCTTGCAACGTTTTGATCACTTTGTTTTTCGCTCTGTAATCAGGTTAAATAGTAGGTCATTTTAATTAAAAGCAATTATATTTCTTTTTAATGTATAATTCATATTTTCTCTATTTTTTGCAAGTTTGCTATGAGAAGTTGTTAATTTATTTCTATTTGTACGCTGTATTTATTTTATGTTGTCGCCCGCTGCCCGCTCATTTAAAATGTAGATAGGAAGTTGTGACATTGGCCAAGGGCTAGATACATGCAGGACATGCTGTTCGGCAGTCTGTCGGCGTCTGGCCATATCATTTGAGTCCTTTTCAATTATATGTCGCACTAATTACACGCTTTAAGCCGCCGCCGGGGCTGAGGCCGTAATTAATTTCAAGCGCCAGCCAGTCAGACAGCCAGCCAGCCAGGCAGGCAGTCGGAGGACATTCAGTGCAGAAACAGCCAGGACAACATTGTAAATTTCTATTAAGCGAAAATTCCCTAAGCTGATTTTGATGTCTGGCTGTCAGTCAAGCGTTGAGCAGTGACAACAACAACGCGTAAAATAAAAGAAAACCACAGGCATAGCAACCGAAAATAAAAGAGATATATAGATAGTGGGTGGGAGGTGTGGTGGGATGGGAGAGTGTGGAGAGATGAACGCATAAAATTTGTATAATGTTTTCAAAAATCCAGCGCGAGGTCTACGAACAAATTTTTGGGGCCAAGCTTTTAATGCGCGCAAAAAGGATTAAGTGAGACGACAGAAGGAGTGTAGGGTAGATGGGGAAGCAGCGAGGGAGAAGAGATAGAGCAGGGGGAGCGCGGGGCTTAACATATGTACAGTTCTTGTATGCAAATGACGCGCAAGAGACGAGAGGCGAGAGAGTCGTAGGCGTGGCTCGGTGGGTTGGTGGGTTGGTGGCGTTGCGTTGTGGTGCGAGAAGCATACGATTTACATACATTTAAATTTGCATACCACGACATGCCGCATCGGGGAGGGCTGGAGAGGGTGGCAGAAAGGGCATTTCAAGGAGTCACACGTATTCCAATTTACACGCGCGTTCGACAGGCGACAAACATCATTAAGCGGCAAACAGTTGCACAGTCGTCGTCGCTGCTGCCGTTACTGCTGCTGATGCTGCTGCAAAAATCAGGTGTAGCTGCCGCCGTCCCTTGCCACATTTATTTGATTTGTTGGCTAAAAAAAAGAAAACAAGATCGAGAGATGGAAACCCGCACAAGCAGCGCACACAAATTGATTTGCGAATTGGGTGAAAGTGAAGAAAGGTGTGAGGCAGCCTGGAGGCGCCTCATCAGACTGCAATTGACAGCTTGAGTAACGCACGTAGCTGCCCTCGCACTCAACACCCAGCTACCCAGCCACCCAGCAACCCAGTCACCAATATTTCACTCTCCGCATATGAGTTCGCTGCTTAAACAAGCAAACACACTACGCTTCTCTCGCCGCCCCTCTCGTCGCGTTCACGTCCACGTCGCTTTGCTCTGGGTGGCAGCAACTCGTCCTGGCTTAAGTGGCTGCCACTGCCATTTCATTTCTTTTGCAAATTGATGTGATGTGCACATGATATGACAGTCGTTGCCTCTGCGAAGGGAACCGAATGCCCTGCTAAGTATGCTATGTTTTTTTTTTTTTTGCTTCCTGCTCCTTCAACTTTTGCGCTTGATGCGATTGTAATTGTGTATGTGGCAAGGTGCGGAGGCAACTGAGGTGTGTTATGTATGTGTATGGATGTTGAGACGACTCTTGTTGTGATAGCTACTAATTAGATTTTATGTAAATGGCTATAATGGATATTTAAGCAGAACGAAATGAGGTTGGCGAGGAGCCAAATAGCTTATTCAACCTGTTGGCAACGCACAACTGCTTTTGCTTATACAACTTTTCCGTAATTTCGCCTGCTTAAATACAACTTCAATTGAGGCGTTGTTTTCTGCTCAACTTCAGCTTGAAGTCTACTGCCATTTTAATAAAAAAATATTCGAGCGCTTTTACACGCTTTATGGGTCTGTTTTGGTTTCTCCTTTATGCCTGCGAGTTGTGTTCTCTCCCTCGACGCAACAAAGGAAAGTTGTTCATTCAACTAGAGAAACATCAACTATACACAAACCCTTAAACACTTGAGGCCCCGTTCAATGCAAGGCATTATAATTAGGCCATTAGCTGGCGTCGCTGGCCTAAACAAAAGCCGGCTCATTATAACACTTTTCGCTGACCGAAGCTGCAACGCCCACAGTGACCCACCCACTTTGTCCTCCCGTCACTCTACACCCCAATCGACAATAACTTGAACTTTTGCTATTGTTTTTTTGCTTTCTTAACATTCTTTGACTGTCTTTCAACTTCAAAAACAATACAACAACATTTGTAGCATGTTTTTCTTTTCTCTGCCCACGCCCCTCGTTCCCTCCCCTGACACCTGGCCAATCCCCCAGTGTCTTACACACAAACACACACACACACACACACACACACAGCTCCTCACACCTTTTGGCTGAGTTTTCTTTTGTCTGGATTTTGAGCGGCTGGCGGGCATTTAATTCCCTTTTTGCCGAAAGTTTCCTTTTGCTTGTCAACGGAAGGCGCTCCAAAAAGGGAAACCCACGAATAGGACTCGACTACGTCCGGAACTCTCGACTACATCAAAAAGAGGACAGCGATGACGAGGACGTGGTCTTGGGCACTGATGTCAACCATTCAAGCGTCCAATTTGCCCTGCGGCTTATGCTCTCCCCTTCCCTTGTTCTCTCACTCTCTCAGTCTCTCTCTTTTTCTGTACTTTTCTCTTAGGTACTCTTGCTGTTGCGCCCATTGTCCAGGTCTGTCTGCAATTACGCTTATTATATATTAAATTTCAAATTAATGTGCATGTTTCCTACAGCATTTTAAATACCAAATAAGGATCATTCGCTTGAACGAAACGCACAATTTTAGCGGCACTCGTAATGTAATGTGTTACAAGAATCCAGGGTATTAACGACTGTGTGAATAACCTGTAATTTTGGATAGTTTTCTGTGTGGGTTTTCCTTGACAAAAGTTTATTTTTACGATTAGGTCGAATGACAATGAACTTTATTTGCCTTCGTTTATGAGATTGGATATTATATTAATATTATACGTTTCATCTTATTTGATCTAATTTAATTATTATGATTCTATTCTTTTTAATTTAACATATAATTGGCTATTTTATATTCACTAAATTGACTGCTTAGTATACAAATTATTAAATGCAAGTATCGCTCTTAGACTGAGATTCTTCATACCCATCGCCATGTTTTCCAGGGTATGCCATCAGTCAGTCTGTTTAAGTGGGCAACATTTATGAAGTGTTCTTTATGGTTTTGCACTTATTTCTGTTGCGTCGCCTTTGTCTTACACAGTTTGTTTCTCAGTTACCTTTCGTGTTGTTGGCGCTGCTGTTGCCTGCTTTTGTTCTGTGCAAAGTTTATAAAATTTTTGCACTACATAAAACTTTATCCGCCGTATGCAGCAGCAACAATAATAAGAACAACGATAGCAGCAGCAGCGGCATCGACAGCAAAGACAACAACAACAAGATCCACGTATAACGACAATAATAACAACAAGTTTTGATTAACTTTCGTGCTTGGTGCGGCAGCTTTTGCTCATTTCCTGGCTCATCCACAATCCAAGGACCAATGCTGCCCCACCGTCTGTGCAACAATACAAATATCCCTCGAGTTATGATGCTTAATTATATCAGACTGAACCGTTAGTCCCCACATCGAGTCCGCCCGCCCCGCCCCCAAGTGCGCTCCTCCCATCGCGGCCCACATCTTTGTGCGAGCGCACGTGCGTTTTAAGTTGCCAGGCGCGCGCGTTCTGATTTATGTTGGCCAGGACCTCCATCCAACCACCGCCACCGCCCCACACACACTCACAAAGAACAACAAACGAGGCTAAGTTATGCCCGTTTGAGGGTGCATATAATGAGCTCGCCCGCTCTCTTGGCATGTAGTCGCTTTTTCTTTTAGGGATTTTTAATGTATTCAACTGAAAACTAGCCCGCGGCATGGATTTGGTCAGCTTTCGGTTAGGGACAAGTCCATAGTTACCATCCGCCTCGCTCCACTTTGGCACAGGACATGAGCTCTTGTTGTCTGCCCATTGGCGTCGGCTTTGAGAGCATTAAAGTTGTTTGTAAAGCGAGACAGAGCTATTCAGTTTGCAATAGATGTGTAGGAGTTGCTTTTGCCGACGATTTGTATTCCCATTTGTTTGTTTCTTATTCTTTTCGCAGTGAAATCATAAATCTTACATGTACTTTGCTTTGATTACGCCTGACGTCTTCGCCCCGAGGCCAGCCCCATTTAGTTTGCCAAGTGCTTAGAGAATGCTTCTAAAAGGGCGGATCATAAATTTAGAATCTATTTATGATTTGATTAACCTTGCCAAAACACCCCAAGGTCGTTTTACTGACAAAACTACTAGTGATTGTGCTGTTTCTGGATACTATTTGTACACAGTTTAATAATAGAACAGTCATCTGTAAATGAATCTCCTTAAAATGAAGCATTTTCACGGTTCAAGTGTTGTAACAGTCAGCAATGAAGTGCTGTAGCAGGCAGCAACTAATTACAATTTGATTGATAGACAAAGTTACCTAGCAGGCAGCTACGCTTCATAAACTATGCCAAGAGAAGGAAGCTGCCGCATTTTGTTGCTTTCTTTTCAATTTCTTACTTTCTCTCCACTTTAAGCCAAACCGGCTGCTCCTCTCCCTGCTGCTGGTAACTCGTAAAAACAACAAGCGCCTGCTTGGTCGTTTCCAGCACCCTCTTCCAAAAAGTTTTTTGGACAACCCGGCAGCAGCTCTGCGTTAGGCCTCTGCATAATTTTGAACAATTAAAGCACACAAATGTGCAATTTTAACAATTACTTCAACTTCCGATTGGCATAAGGAGCGTACTTCATAGAGCCAGCAACCAGAGACCGAAAACGAGAACGACAACGAGACCACGCCCACCGCTTACAAAGTTCTTTCTCTCTCACCCACAGAAAACTTAAATCCTTTTTACATTCAAATGAGGCAGCCAAGCGACGAGTGCTACTTGGTGTGTGTGGGAGTGTGTTGAGGGGAGGCACATGAAATTATTTACCAACCGCACAACAATTTGCATAATGTTGGGGCTTCCAAAAAATAAATACAAACATAAAAAGTGAGGGGGTAAAAAAGAATGATCGTACTAAACAAAAATCATGGCAGAAATTAATAAAGCAAAGGAAAGAAAGCGTGTGTTAAATCGTTTTAAATTTCAAAATGAAAATAAACTTATAAATAGAAAACAAATTCACAATTAAAATGAAAACATTTATAATATTGTGATGTAAAAAAATGATGCTACAAATTATTTAAATCAATTTAATTTTGCAGAGTGCAGCGGCATTTTCTCATAATAATAATGATGATGATGTAATTATTTGTCTATATTAAAGTTAGGAGTTGAATAGGTAGAGGATTACATATACATGCATTGTTTTCATTTTTAATTAAATAAACAACAAGTCGACAACGGGGGAATTTTGCTGTTGCTGCTGTCGAGTTATTTTTCCGGCAACAAGCGCCGGACGCAGCGTATCCGCTGCAATGTGTAACGGCGTGCAGCTCGGCAAAATAGAAAATAATATGAAAAGGTCGCCAAAGAGTTGGCAAAAGAAATGGCAGAGCGGCCAACCACAGAACAGAGCACTGAGAACACAGAACAACAGAGAGGCATGCGGAACAACAGCAGCATCAACAGCAACAGCAGCAGCACAGCTCGAACTCGACTCCATTGAACGTGAACTGACATTAGGGATTAAAAGCGCAGTATTTTTTTTTGTTCTTCTCGAGAGAGCCGCTCTCTTCCTGTCCTCTTCAATGCCTCCTTGCTCGCCTCGTTCAACTGGCAACTGGTAACTGGCAACAATTTCATTCTCCATTCATTTCAGATCCCCGTTTTGCCGCATTTCGCATGCAACTGCAACGTGAAGTTGTAGCTAAAAACATTCGCCGGATTCATTAGTGATTTTTTTCTTCCCTTGTTTGCCCTCAGTTACTGCTGTTGTTGTTCTTGTTGCGGGATTGCTGCAGGATATGTCAGGCAGGCATTGTTGTTATTGTTGTGCTACTCGTATTTGCTTTTATTATTTATTTGTATTTGTACTTACAATTTTTCTCTTTTTCCCCCCATTTTGCCCATTTCATTTCTGCCTTTTTACTTTAGCTGCAACGCGCGTATTTGTTTGCTCATTACACACGTCATCATGTCAACCGCCAGTGGCCATGTCCTTCTCTTTAGCCTGACCTCCCAACCTCCTGCTGTGTCTCTCTCCCTCTCTCTCTCTCTTTCTATTTCAGTCTTTGTCTCACTTTGACATGTGTTCTGGTTACAGACTGCAGAACAATTGCAAGCGATAGAACAATTGGTTTAGATTGAAGTCTAACGAATGGCAGACTGTGCGCTGCGTTTTGTTGGCAAATGGGGGGCAACTGTTGTCACGGGGAGCGCGGGCAACGAAGTGCAACAAAAGGATTGCAACGCTATGTAGCTGGCTTCTGTTTGGATCTATGTGCTATTCGCTCGCGAGTTTGATTTGATGTTGTTTTGCGCAAGGAAAATTAAAATATATTACATAGTACGAGTATTCTAAAGAACTTCAATTAAGAGAAAGGCACATGGCAAACAATCACGACGACAGCTTATTGATATGAAGCTCACTGGTTCGAAAGAGGTTACGAAATAACTAAATTAGAATTTGCAAGGAACTGGAGTACGCAAATTGACAATAGACTTTGTTTAAATATCTGAATAACTAGATGAAAGGATGCAAATGAATTGTTGAAGTTGCTGAAGAGTCGGTGTAAAAATATGTTAATTGGTAGACAGTTTTTATAAATAGTTAGAATAGTAACTATGACGTATAATTAAAGACTTCTGAATTAGAGAAAAATACCCTTATTTGCCATATTTAACGCGTCTATTTATAGTTATTTTTCGGCATCTTTAAACTCTATTACCTAGTATACAGTAGCTAGCAATAATTATAACAATCACACTACAACCTGCCTGTTAAAGACTACTTACGATGAAGAAGTATTTAAATTAGCAAACACTAAAAGTTTCCTTGCAAGATATTATGAATTCCGTCTTAAATAACGCACAATCATTGGCATTACTCAGTCTGGTCATATTTCATTTGATTTAATTATTTATGGAATCTGCAGCATAAGCTCGGCATTTCCCTTTTGTCGAGCATGCAGCCACATACACACTCACGCACACTCACACACATTTTGGATTCGATTTTCGGGTGTTTTCCTGCTTGACCCAATTTGGTTAACACAGCATTTCCGTTTGCTCTTTTCCTTTGGCCTTCAGCGTTTTGCCTTTGCCAGTTTTCTCTATCTCACAACTCAGTTCAGTTCAAATGTTCATTAGCCACATGGCAGAGACAAAAAAAAAAAAAAACGAAGCATCTCAGAAGGTTGTAGTACTCCACTTTATGCATTTTTTTCTGCTATATTTTGGATGAGTTGGCAGCTCTTGCAATACGCTGCACTGCATAAACCAAGATCGTCTTTTTACACAATTTCACAGACAACATTTGCAAAGCCTTTTGCTGTACTTGTAGCTGTAGCTGAAGCTGAAGCTGTTCACGCTCTACACGAACCTAAACTCGTTAAGAATCGCACTCTCACACACATACACACACATGCAGGAAGAGGAAGAGACATGGAAACGGAAATCCAGCTTTTTAGCAAATTCGTACACTTCATTATGTGATAGAGAAGGAAGAGGCAAACAGAAAGAGAAAGAGAGCGAGAAGGAAACAAAACGCGGCTGGCAGGCAGAAATGAAAAGCTTTCAAATGAAACGAATTCGCATTGGAATTCTGTCAGACACCGAGACCGGCGAGCAAAAGGAAGGCAGGGAAAGTGGGCGCGTGTGTGTGAGGTGTATGTGAGGGAGAGGGAGAGAGAGAAAGAGTCGGGTGCAAGGCAAACGACTTCAGGCTGGCGTCTAAGGCAAGTCCTAGGAGTTTTCTGCAGCTCATGGAAAATGTAAATAAAATTCCATGGCAAAACATTTTGCAATTACAGCGCACGAGACTTTTCGACTACATCCCCTCGGCCTGCTCCTACTGCTGCTCCTGCCCTGTGCAAGCAAAGCAACTCTGAACTTCTGCTCGACTCCACTGGTCATTAAATATTAAGCGAGAGTTGAGAGTTGTGGGGCAGCTGCTGTTTGGCGGAAGGTGCAACGTCTCTGTTTGTCCCCAGCGAGAGCGAAAGTTCCACCCAGTGTTGGCTTCTGGGTGCTTGTTGTTGTTGTTGCTTTTGTATTATGTTGCTGCTGCTGCCGCTGGTTGTCTTAGTGTGTTGCGTCTTGATTCGTGAAAATGTCGCGACGGCGGGGGTTTAGCTTCACTTTTTGTTTTAACGGCGTCTGGTCTGGCCTTGCCTTGGCCAAAATCGTCGCAGCAAATGACTGAAATTAAAGCTAACGAAGCGCGAACATTGCCAACATTTCGCTCGACAACCTCCGACAACTCTGCAGACATATCGCACACATTTTCAACACCCTCACTTTGCTGCCTCCTTCAAATACCTCTGCTCGCTGCCTGTCCCCTCGATGGGGCCACGCAAATGAGACGCGAAGGAAAGCCAGGTGCGAGCGAGGTACACGACTTTGTCTGCGTGGTAGTCTCAGCTTTCCTTAATTTTCACGGCATTTTCTTTGGCTTTTGGCAAGTTTTTCACTTGCACAATTTCGTTTTGCGTGTCGCAGCCAAAAAAATACAAAAAATATATATGGATACACATTTATATACATACATGTATATAGAAGAAAAGAAAACCAAAGAGACGTTGGAGGCGGATTAAAAGTTAAATTCTCATTTTGCGGCAATTGAATTAGCCAGTTAAGAGGTTAACTACGTGTGCAGTCTACAAATGAATCGGGGACCTAGTTAAGAGCCACCCAAAGTGGCTTAGAGCGACCCGCACTTTTGTGGTTAGTGTAGGTCAAGGAACTGCTCGGTTAGATATGCAAGCTACTTGAGTTAATTACGCGTATTTACTGCGAAGCAGAAAATAATTAGTGAGGTTCGCTGTCTGATAGTGGATTAGTATGTTAATAACATAATATTATACCCTGGGCGGAGAAGGAGTTTAACAGAAGGAGTCCAATAGACTCATAACAAAAAAGAAGTTTTGCTAAAAATATATGTTTCTAAGGCTAAATGATGTTTAAATGTTTTAATAGGGCGAGCAAGTATACCAGAAGTATAAAAGTCCAACGTAATTAGAATAGAAATGAATAAAATATTAAGTAATGTTAAAATGTTAAATGCTCTAATATTCATTACGACAATATTAAACTATTTTAAGCAATAGTGAGTATTCTCTTGTCAGCCTTTTATTTTCTAAATTAATTACAGTCTACGCCTTCATACACTTGGCCTTGACTTTCCTTAAGCTCAAATGTCAGCTTTTGCGTGTTTCTAATTACACAAAAAAAAAAAAAAAATCGAATCTTTTGTCCACTGCTGCTTGCCACACTTAAGGCTCCATCAAGTTGACTTTGCGCTTAGCAAACCTCTTTTGGCTCATACGTTATGCTGTTAAGCATCTCAATCACACAATCATCTGGCCAACAACACCTGTTCCCACAGGTGAATACAATGAAATCAATAAAAAAAATATATACGCAAGGGAAGCTGAAAAAAAGGCGAAGAGGAAAAGACTCAACAGCTGCTCAGTTTGTTGGGCAAAAGGATAAACGTATTGAATTCGGACGCTGTACCAAAATATTCAGCATCTGCTTTGCATGGACAGTTGCCAGGATTAAGCGAGGTGCAGGGTAGACAGGGCGAGAGAAAGAGAGAAAACAATAACAACAGAAAGGGGCAGCAAAACGATAGCGAATAAAATGAAAATACATAAATAATAAAAGAGTCGGCAACACACTCAATTACCCAGCGACGAGGGCTACTACGAATCGTATTGGATGCGATACCTGAGCGTACACAGAAAACAATAAATTATTTAGAACAAGGAATTATTTTATAGTAGAACTTTGGGGCTTTTCTTAAAATTTACTTAAAGATTTAAATTTAAATCAACGGCAGTTTTCTATCTAATTTTAAAAGGAATTGTTAATCAAGTCTCGAGGTGCCACAAATAGCGGAAAAAAAGCGTTCTTGAAATAGGACTTTTGTTGAACGTTTCAACATTATTTTTCTCAGTGTATTTTGTAGTGAATTGCCTTTTGGTCTGTTACCTGTTCAGACACCTGCCTACTGCGGGAGGGCGCGTGGCAGTAGCTGAGGCGGCAGCAGCAGCAGAAGCAGCAGCAGCCTCATGCCTCATTAATAAACGAGTCGTGTGGCAGAGTCAGAGTGAATGCGAGTGCGAGTGCGAGCGAGAGGGGGCGACAACGCACGCACAGGTGTCAGACGGCGTTGGCTCAGTTTTGCCGCCACCTTTTGTAATACAAGAAGACGCGCTGCTTGTTTGCCGTCTTTGTTTTGCTACGCTCATTCGCCACTCGCTGCCGCCTCGTCATTGCTGCTGTTGCTGCTGCTGCTGCTGCCACTGCGACTGCGGCTGCGGTTGACGCTGACAGCGACGCTGCACTGCGCTCTCTCTTGGCTGCTCTTGCTCTCTGGCGCTCGCTCTCTCTCAGATGTGTAGAGTTTTGTGGACTCTGTAGAGTATCTGGCGTTTATCTACGTGCGCACTTTTTGTTTTGGCCGCCGGCCAGCTTTTTCTTTTGTCATTCTCGTTCTCATTCTTATGCTCTCTGCCGCCGTCTTTGCTCTGTTCTCTGCCTTGTCCTTTTTGGAGGTTTCAGTGCGTTTTCGAGCGCCAAAAATAAATCCTATGCATAGAAATTCGCATGTCTCGCTCGCCCTATCTCACTCACGCTCTCTCTGTAAGCTGCTCCTCGTTTGTCTCAAATATCTATGCATATTTTCAGTTTTTCCAGCATTTTCGGCTAATGAATGTCTGTTTTGTCTGTGACCCAAATATGCCCACAATTTTTTGATGTCAATCGTTGATATTTTTATGTCTGAACTTGAAATCTTTGCTATAGTAGGTTGGTTGTCTTTTCCTCCGCCGTGCCGATTGTAGATCACATCTGTAATTTATACACCCAGCAGTCGGTATTTTCGGGGCCAATTTGTAGTTCATTGAGCGCAATTTGTGCTGTGTAAATGTTTTCGCTGTTTAGATTTGCGCCGCGTCCTAATGGCTTGGTCCAAACATATAAACATTTGAATGTAAATATATATGAATTTTCTTTTACTTATCTGCCCCAGTTAGTGGTACAATATATAAGCGAATAATATAGAACGTAGTATTGTATTTAGGTATGTAAGAGATTAGCGTTGAAGTAATGTGGCATTAAACGATCCACTATAAAATCGCTGTATCTCGTGTATAGTGATTTGATAGGGATCATAAACTTTCAAAGAGTTGAAAAACTACTTAAAAATTTCCTAATTTCAAAGTAAATATGATTTTCTGTCGACATAATAATTATAATTTACGACACAAAATGATCTGAAATGGAAGTACAATTTTCAATTATAATCATGATTTTATGATCTAGGTTTTTTTTAAGAAGCCAAATATTTTATTATATAATTAATATTCACTCGAAGAAATTAAAATATTTTTTCAGTCTCTAACAATTTCCTGTTAAATAAAAATGAGTATAACAATTAGTATTATTCTGAGTAAACATTGTATTTTAGGGTAGAATAACAATTTAAAGCCATATTTTATTAAAACGCACCTCAGGAAGTCATTAATTTAATTTCGCAGAGGTATTTTAATTTTTTTAAGAACTGTAGTCGTAAAATGAATATTAGACATATTGCGATTTATCATAATATAGTTCAGTATGTTTACACAAACTGTCTGGCATCAGCGGTTTCCCTTTAAAAGCACAATAGCGATCATGCGTCGAGTTAATTGCTAAACCCATTAATTATTGTTCTTCGCTAATGTACTTGATGCTGGCGCTGGCCGAGAAACAAGTGTCTGAATATGTTATGGGCGCCTAAATACATGTAAATCTCAATTTGTGGAACACACGTCAATTACGCGGTCAAACGGCAATAGTAGACAACTGTTTGCGTACAAATTTATGGGCAACAATTGAATTCAGGCCATAAAAGCAAACATATTTCATCAAGAAGAACGCAAGATCAAGTAATCAAATTATGCGCAGATGAAAACCGGGCCAACAAATAACAACGGCAATAGCAGCAAATAACAGCTAAATTCTAAATCCAGACAAAAAGGAAATACTGCCCGCAGATGCCAAAGTCAAATTTATAGTAGAGCAGTTGAAGTAACAACACCAGCAACAACAACGGAAAAAGTCTACAAAAGACGGGAAACATGTGGCCGTGGCTGTGGCTGTGGCTGTGGCTGTGGATGTAACTGTGACTGTGGCGGTCGATTGGGCCCAAAACACTTGACCAGCACGCGAGACTGCTACGAGCGTACCGTAGCTGCTGCTGCTGCGTCGACGTCAGCTGTAAGAAAAGGCGACGGCGACGGCAACGGCAACGACAAATACAACACGGGCAAAACAGCGACGCCAACGCCAAAGTCGACGTCATCGCCGACGTCAACGACAACGTCAGCGCTAACGCCAACGCCAACGCAGCCGGCAATATTTCGCGTGGCAGCCACTTAGGGGTGGCTTTTCTGCTGCCGGTTGTCTGCTGCCAACTTCGCAGTCGCCGCCGTCGTTGCCACCGTCGTCGTTGTCGTCGTTGACGTCGTCGACTCTTTGGCGTTGGCTTTGGCTGCCTTTTCAGCCATCAAGTGGATTTCAGTTTCATTTTGAACGTCGTGCGTCGAGTACGTGGACGATTCCCCAAAGCGCGCGCGTCTCTTTCGCTCGCCTTCACGACCAACAAAAAGCAACTCGACTCGACTCGAATCGTATCGAATTGTTTCTGGCGTTGTTGTCACTTTTGGCCTGGCCAACAGCATCAGTAGCAGCACAAGCTACCAAACAACAATTGGCAGTAATCAGCGCGCGTGTGAACTAACCAAGCAAAAGATATATAAATATAAATTTAAATTTTGAGTTATGCACAGATATACTCGGTATATATGCGAAAGCTATGTGAAAGTAAGCATACGAAAATCGAAAATGAAAATTTAAAAAGCAGCTGAAGCTAATATACAATCAAGATATAATAATGGTGGATTCAAGAAAAAATTGAATTATACAAAATATATGAAGCAATAAAGATTATTCAAATCTTATAAATATAACAAACATGTCATTTGAATTAATCTAAAACAAAATACAAATATAAAAATATGTCATAATTTAAATAAAGGATAAACACAACATTATAAATATAAAATAAATAATAGTGTTTTAGAACCTAAATTATAAATAAAAATAAATTTCAGAAATTATTTCCATATACAAAGTTTCATGAAAACAAAAAATTAAACTGTTTGGTTTCGATTATTGAATATGAACATTAAAACGAAATAATATTCACACAACAGTTGGCAATATGATAAAATAAAACTTATCAATAAAAACCTATAAATATATGAGCAACACATCAAAGTCTGCCCTTGAGAATCGTTTCCGGTGCATTGGAGAACCAGATGAAATGAAAAATATATATATTTTCATCGTGAAAATATTTCTCAAGGAAGTGACAAAATAATTTGGACGACCTTTTGCATTATGTTTGCCTTGTAATAACTCACATGAAAAAGAAATTCAGCGACAGAATTAAACATAAATTTATGTCACAGCTAAAAGTAAATCGAACCCATAAAACTGTTGTCAAAGACAACAACAATAAACACAACAACAAACAACAGCGAGCACTAAATAAAACAAAACTAAATAAAATTATGTGTGTTATTTGTAATTTTTTTTTTTGAAAATGAGCAAATGTTGAAAATATTTTCTGCGCTAAAAGCGAAAACGAAAATAAAATGTTTAGATATATATGTATAGTATAGATCTGTATGCTATACATACATATATATATATTATATATACATACATATAAATCGCCGGCTAAGAAAATCGGCAAAATTATATCATAGCCGCTACCAATTTTAAAAATAGCGCGCAACGATTTTTAGTTGTCGCTGTTGTTGTTGTGTTGTTGTTGTTTTTCATTTCGCAAAAAATGTGTCATGCCTGGCAAAATATATGTAAATCGAAAAAGTAAAATCGGCCAGTTCTATATAGTATATACATTTGCCTGTATCCACATAGATGTCTGCTTTTTGCTCATCGAAGATGAGAAAATCAACTAAACAAAAAAGAAAATCAAGTGAGCACAGAAGCGAACTGTGGAGCTGTTGCATGTGCTGTCATAATGACGAGCATATGGTAGACATAGTATATATGAGTTAGATATTGGCGTAAATCAGACTATATATCGCGCTGACATGCTGTCACCATATGACATTTAAATCATTGAGAAAAAGCTGGAAAAACAACGGCATAAATAAGAAAGCTGACAAGAGTGAGAGAATCGAGTGATCAATTCTTAAACTAACAACACAACGACAGGTGAAAATTTGCTAGTGAATTTATAGCAGAAATTAAAAAGTAATAAATAGTAATGTGGGAGTTTTACAAAATAAATATACAATCTGTATAATACAAGAAAAACTAGTTAATAGGGGGCAAAAAATGTCAAAGAATTTAAATGCAGATAAGCAGCTTGTGAATAAAGTAAATGAAATTTCATAATACCAGGAAAAAATGATAATGCGATAATCGTAATTTCACATTTAACATTTTCAGTTGCGTTTTCCCCACAACAAACTGAAATTTCAATGCCACCTGTTTCTCGTTCTGCTGGTCGCTCTGTATGTGTAGTTTCAAAGTTCAACCTGCATCAAGAATCAAACCAAACAACATTTTTATTTTTATTTCGTCGTCATTTTTTTCTTTCGTTTTTTTTTTGATGGTTACAAACGTAACATTTTTGTGGCGCGTCCTCCTGCCACATTGAATCCTCCCTCGATGAACAACTGAAACCGAGAGACGGTCACATTTTGTGTGCACATTTTAATTCACGGTTCGATGACCACAACGGAAATTCCTTTAATGACCACATGCGACGACGCGGACAATGACGACGACGGCTGTTCGATGGCCCGGCTTGCTCCGGGAGCTGAATGAAGCTGCTGGAGCAGAGCGAGAGACAAGTGCACGTGTGCCGCCTGATGGTAACCTGAACTCGGTCTGGCAACCAGCCAACTAGCCAGCCAGCCAGCTTGCCCTCTTGCTGACTGACTGACTGACTGACTGACAACCAGTTGGCCATGCGGACTGTTAGCCAGTTGACCAGTTGGCCTGGCCTCTCCTGGCCATTTAGGTTGACCCTCCATTGTGTCTCATTCGAGCCGTGCGTGAGGCGACTCATAAAAGGCAACGTTGCATTTCATTTCTCGCTCCAGCTTAACGTCATTTTAACGGCTTTTTACATGTTTTCATTTATTTATTTTTATTTTTGGATCATTTTCGCTGGTGCGCGTTAAATATTTAAATTCAGACGAAAGACGGAAAGAAATGCGCTGCCTACAACATTATTTTGAAAATTTAAATTGCGAATTATACGCGCCGTTGCACATGTGGGAAGGAAAAACCGTCGATGGAGCAGAAGGAGCTGCGTAGGAGCAGAAGGTGGAGGAAGAAGAGGAGGAGGTGGAGGAAGAAGAGGAAGAGGAGGTGAGGGAAGGAGATAGGCGAGTGTTGAGGTGCGTGTAATGGGCGTTACGTGCAGTGGGAACCAAGTGGGTTCTCGAGCCCTCCTAAGCCGGTCTACAACTCACCATTTAGGCTGTGTTTTAGTTGAGAAAAATGAGTTTCTCAATTTTTTTTGTATCCTGATGGGATAATAAGGAATAGAACGTTTAAGACGAGAAGAGGGAAAAACTTACAAAACATGTGCAAGAAAAAGGAAAACATAATATTAAGCTCAAATGTAATATTTATAAATACAAAATATCCAAATATCTATAAACCATGGTAAATTCAATGAAATGTGCCGGCATAACACTAAATGACAAATAAATTTGCCTCAACAAGTAAATTGAGTATGTAATACAAAAAGCGATACTAAATAAATATTGAGCAAATATAAATTGCATGCAATTCCATTACAAAATGCAGCTAATTAGCTGTAAGAACAAACAAAAATCTAATAAATCAGCATATTAATAATAACAAATAATAAATTCCCACAGTACCAAAAGGCAATATTCGTAAACAATCACAGGCTTTTGTTTAAAAACGCGTTGAAATCATCTTGAATATGAAAATAAACATAAATTATGGATGTAAAAAATAATAACAACAATGACAAAAATGGGACCAAATGCGATAATAAATAATGTAATTTATGCGAAATAGTCTCGCTCACATATACATACATATATACTATATTTGATTATGTATTATAAATTTGAAATTATAAATCATAAGCAAATACATGGCTCGCATGTGCAATCAAAATGTTTGCAATTTTATGGATTTATGCAAATGCGAAATGAGATTGGAGCCAAGTGGAACTTCATTGAGAAAATGTAAGTAAAATGCAATTAAATGTTGGCCAAATTTAGAGTACTCTCTTTTCGTATCATTGGGCGAGCCAATTGAAAAGCAAACGAAGCAAATCAAATCATCAGTCAGACAACTTGAAAACTCAATAGCGACTTCATTACCCAGCCACAAGCCCAAGGACCGCACTGAAGCAGTGGCTGAGTAGAAAAAGCACTTGGGGAAGAGCGAGAGAAAGAGAGAGAGGTGAGACAGATAGATCCTTTCGTTGGCTTTCCATATGAAAAATGCCTGAGCACTCGCTTCATTTGTTACAATTACAAAGCTGGACTTGGGCGTTCGTCTCACGACTCGACTCGACTCAAAGGAGTCAGGAAACTCAAGTTCGAGTTAAGTTGATTTTTGATTGGGAATTGCCGGGCAAGTAAAATTTGTTGTATACCTTCAGATGGGTCCGGCTACGGGTGCCGGATCCGTGTGCCATCTACTGACCTGACCTCAGGTCGTTTAGTTTACTTTTTGTATTCCATTTCGTTTGTGCAATCAATCAAGCGCATGAGTAAGGTCAACTTGCAGGGGTCAAGTGTTGTTTTCTTCGCTCTCAGCTCTTGAAGACAGCGAAGGAGAAAGAGTGGTGAGGGAGGAAATTGTTCAAACTGAAGGCTTGACTGCACAGCATTTAGTTAACCTGGACGTTGGCTAAAAATAAGTATTTGTCTATAATACTGGATCGCTCCAAAGCATTCGGCATGTTTTCTTTAGTGTTCTTTCTGCAAACTCAGTCTGGCTTGATTTTCCACTCGCAGCCCAAAGCAAACACAACAAAATGCCTTGATAAACACATTGGCTTTGGCTTGGCGTTGACGTTGGCGTTGGCGTTGGCGCTGTGTCGTCTTCACCTGTCGGGCCGCGAAACAAAAACATTTCCCCTCCCCAAATTCCCAGCAATTGAGCAGCGCATTTCTTATGCAAAGGCAAAAATGACAACAACAATAAACAAAACACTTGACGGCAACGGCAACAGAAGCAACAACAACAACAACTTCAACAAAAAGAGAACACAATCTTTTCACTTTCCCAGGCCCAACATCTAGAATTAACATTTAAAAAAAGCGCGCATTTTGATTTCTTTTCGCCGTCTTTCGTGGGTTCCTTTTGCCATTCTGCTTCCCCCCGCTGCTTCTCTCTTTGCCACACGCCTAATAACTGTCTTCTGACGTCTTTTGTTTGCCCTTTGATTGTTGCGAATATTTTCTTTAACAAAGTGGTTTCCACAGCTAACGGCGTGGGCTTCCTTTTCACATTTCATCTGACGACGCCCCGCAGCAGCAATAGCAGCAGCATAATGATTGGCAAATTGCAGCAGGAGCTCAGCTTGCTATAGGCGGGCTTCTTTATCAATAAAATAGGGTTAATAACATAAGACTTCGCTGAAGCTATCAGCTACATATAATGATCAGCGAACTTTAAAGTCTTTAAACATATTGTAGAAACTTTAGTTATTTTGATTATTGTGGAATATAATATATGTTAATAATGATACGATTCTTACCTAGGTTTGATATTAGTTTTGTTAAGCTATGTTTGGTTGTTTGCTAAATTACTGCAACTGTCAAAAAATTACTTAAATATTTAGGATCCGTTTTTATACTTGTTTTTAATACAAATATTCAATCTAAAACTAATTAATAGAAATATTATCTGATTGTTGGAAAAATAATAATTTCACCAAAGATTACGATTTCTAATAATGAACGACAATAAAAAACATACCCTCTGTTTGACCTACTTTCATTTCATAGCAAATGGATTATAACACAAATTATTTTAAATAATGTGTCCATGGAGGACACTTTGCTTATAAATGACTCTGCGAAGACATGGTTCTATTAATTTATGTGACAAATCAAGCGACTCTGGAGGACTGTAATGTGCATATATCACTTTATTAATTGCCAGGCCTCGATTTCATATCGGCTTTAATTAGTTGCTTTAACTGTTTATCGACCGCAGTGAACTATAATGAACTAAATCGATTCCAAAATGCCCTTACACAATATTTGATTCGACGATAAACCGAGCAAATAAAAAAACAATTAATGCGCTTGTCATATTCAATGTGATGACTCGCCCCAACGTCTGTGTGTGTGTGTTGGTGTGTGTGAGTGTGTTTGGAGTGTGTGTGTGTGCATATCTGTGTGAATGTCCTGTAACTAATTAAACAACAACGAGCGAAACGTTTGTCCAGCGAACGCAATCGTTATAACATTTCGGGGTAAACCTAATAAAAATATTAATGGCTTTCACACTCACGACCCGGACACAGTTTGTATGGGAGCTTTGTGATCTGGCCTGTTTTTGCCATAAGCTCAACCGCATAAATATTTGCTCAACGTATTACCAGAGGTCGACTATGTTTGGGCATTGTCCTTGTCATATGTTTGCTTCTGCTTTGCATGCCATAAATTGCTGCATAAACAAAGGCGCAGGACCCGCAAAACTCGCCGCCACCACCTACTTAAAATGGTTGGGGGGCAGTGGAGGGTCGGAGGGTTGGTTGGTAACAGTTACCACGCGTCGAAATGATATTTTTCATATGAGCCCCAGGACATGTGTCATAAATTCAGATGCTCGCTTTATAATGATGATGTTTTGGCGTTGCTCGCATTTGACGAAAGGGAAATAGTTTTTAGCTTTTCACTTCTTGTTTTTTGTTGTTGTTTTTTTTTTTTTTTTGTTGCACCCGACTTATTTGCCGACTGTCTGGAGCTGGAACAAGAGTTGTAGCTCCAGTCTGTCGGAGTTCGTATTGTTTGCGGACTAAACAAGTCGACGAGGGCTCCAACTCCTCCATTGGCTGGCGGCTGGCGGGATTGCAACGAACTGGCGTCTGGCGTTCATGCATCATCATATTTTTGGCTCGCACTGTGGCATTGTTGTCTGCATTTTGGGGCGCTTTGTTTTAGGGCCTGCCCAGCTGTCTCGCCTTCATATGTCATGTATGGAAAAAACTTAATAATACCCTGCAGAAATGCATAGAAGTGGAGCAGCAAGATTCACTAAACGAATTTCCTATGTAAACAATTACATATTTTGTTGTTATAAGATTTTATTTTTGCTATGAAATAACAAGAACTAGTTTTCAAATTGAATTTTAAAAATGAACAAGTCATAATTGATTTAAAACTTGTCCCTAAGCTCATTGAATTCCTGTCAGTCTTATTGAAGTTTCGTTCTTAAGAATTATTAAGCAATGTCTTTACAGCGACTTATTACTAAAGTTAGCTACAGGGCATTTGGTAGTCGAGCCTGCTCAAATGTTTTATTTTTACAATTTTTTCACATGTCGCGACATGTTGGCAATGCCAACAATTGAAATTATTTTAGCGTGAAATATTATTATGTGCATCCAAATATGGCGCTGCAATTTGTGCAGCACTGTGTGCTGAGCCAGTGTTGAAAAGCGTATGCAAAGAAGTCCTATACTCACCAGACTCCACTTCGTGTGTGTTATCCAAAGAGGGCGCAAAATGGGATAAGCTCAACGAGCCGCATAAGTAACAAAAACAAAACAAAACAAAAAAAAAAAAAAGAAAAAAGCACGCAAATTGTTAACCACACACGAAACATTTTTCATGCTTGCTTTATTTATTTGTTTTGCTTCTCATTTTAATTTCAGTAGTATTTTAGCATTTTCTTTGGCCCAGGCTGAGTTTTTGCTGTTGTATATTTATTTGGTTTTATGCTGGCGCTGATGGTGTGCGTTGATATCTGCTGATGAATTTACGACAGGCATGCATTCACATACACATACATACATTTATTCGTTTGTGTACTCACACATTTATGAGCCACACTCATATGAGTATTACCTTTTCTAATCTAAATTTATGTGCAACTAACCAAATGTCACACCACGAACCTCGCTTGTCGGTTTTTCATTTTATTATATTTTCTTTTTTTTTTTTATTTTGTTTTTGTTACACCTCACACCTCCAGGGACCTGTCTGAGTTGGCCTTTTTTTTAACTTCTTTCCCCAGACATTACCACACCATTCGAAAGCGCTTAAAAAGGGTATTGTCTTTGTTAGGAGCTCGTTACTATGCAGTTAAATTTTCTACAAGTATGATGAGATTGTATAAACCAATCTCTTTTAATATATTTGTAATCCTGGGAACTTCAAAACAATCTATCAAAAAATATATAAGCTATTGGGCATGAGTATTTTGAGAATATTTGTCGTTTCAGAGTCGAACTCCGGGTGTCCGGAAGTCGTGCAATCTTGATCTAGATCCTTCTCAATTGTGCCACTTCTTTTTTGCACTTGCTGCACGCAAAGTTGTGCTAAGCACACGTTAGAGAATTGCGGACAACGAGCGAAATGAGTTTTGCAAATTAATTAGTCAAATAGCTGGGCAGAAAGTTTTATCTCCTTTCGACCTCGAACATTTGCCTAATTAGCGCGATATGTACAGAATATACAATATATCTGTGTGTAGGTATGTGTGTGTGTGTATTTTTGGCCAAGTTGTTAGTCAATTGACGGGCCAATTGCTTGGCCAAGTGAAATTTGAGATGTTGCATAGCTAAATCCAACGGGGAGAAATTACATTAAAATCCTAAATAATGAAATTGCCAGCGCAATAAAATGATTTTATGATTATAGCCTACGCTCTCTCTGTGTGTGTGTTTGTGTGTGTGGCTGGCATCTGCTGTCTCGCTCACTCGCTCTCGCTGACTGCCGATAAATGTGGCAAGTGGCAGGGAAATGCGTGTGGCATACCACATACCACCAGGCGCCCGAGCTACGCGCTGTAAATTAATAATATCAACTTTGGCAGCAAATGTCAAAAAAGGGCAAGCAAATAGCCTGGCAAACACACTCTCACCCATCCCATCCCCCTTCTCACACTTTCCCCTTACAGCGCCCCTCGCATTGTGACATGTGTCTCTGTGTGGCAACTCCTGATATTTTCCCTTCCCATCGCATCGAGTCGTGTTGTTTGGGGTGTGCGTGACTTGGCGTCTGTTTGGTGTTTACAGGCTGCCGAATCAAACTTTCAATGTATGTGACATGTGACTTTCGAGGCAGGCAAATGAAAGCCCTCTTTATGTATGCCACGTAAATGCTTCCTAAGTGTGTTCCACATTAAAATTAAAGCCCTATCCGCCCATCCTTCTACCCTCAAAGCCACCCAAAAGGAAAAACCTCAAAAAAAAAGAAGGCAACTTCGCCTGTGGGTAAGACAAGCAACAGCTACGTACAATCGATGCTCAGGGGATTTATCACATTTGAATTCTTGCTAGCAATTCAACACATAATTTCCTTATCATTGCATAATTTATGGCAAGCGATTGCAGGAACTCAATTGCTTAGTTTTAATTTTGTTTATTTTGATTTCATTTAGCAGTGCGTAGGAGACAAGTGTGTGATGTTTTAGGTAATATCAGACTATAAAGTATTCTACAGTTTTCTGAATTCATATTGGCTTTAAAGGAATAACGGAATGTAAGAAATATTATCTATACGAAGAGTCATTAGTTTACATTTCTTTATTATATTAATTAATATTAATTCTATGCGAGTAAATTTATCATCAAAGAATCTGTTGAGGTGATATTAGATAAAATGTGAACCCAACACTCACTATTACTTTTAATTTAGCAAATATTTCGATGCCAGTCTGAATCCATCGTTCTTCTTAGAATTTGCCTCACTTCCGTTTCCAGTTTCCTGTTTCCTCATGTGACCCATTTTGCTCGATTGCCTACAGGGTATCTATCCCATCTATTTGCAGCACAAATAACAAACATACTTGTTAAGTGTTTTTGTTTGATTTTCGTGCAAATGATTTGCACATTGTTCTGCTGAGCAAATTGGGGGCGTTATTTTTGTGGTGGTTGCTGCTCCCTAAGGATTCTGTGGCTGTCAAAAGAAGCGTGAAGGAAATTAGGAATTGTAATTGATTGTGCCAAAAGCGACAAGGGTTGCGTAAGCTGATTGCAAATGCGCAGCATCAAATGGAATACAGAGTGTTGCGCATAAATAAATAAAGAAATAATTAATTTGGCCAGTCGCAGCCGCTGTTTGTCAGTTTGTCATAAACAACTGCTGTGAACAAGCACTTCGACAGAGTGTCGTCGCTGGCTTTTAATATATTTAGCGGCCCCTGCATGAAGTGTTGGCCATGTTGAGACCGCACCAGCTTTACTTTTGGCCACAAAAAAGAAAACGCAAAAGCTGTATACAGACAGGTCTCGGCCAGAGCCCACAAGACATGGCCAGCAATCAGCAGCTTTTATCAGAGCCAACAGCGAGTGAACGCAAAAAAACCAAAGTAAATTTCAGCCCACTTTGTGTTAGTGACTGCGAGATACCCTATAAAGCAGTTGCTGCTCTGCACTCTGCAGTAATTGCAGTTGAGCACAGGGATCAAACCTATGGATATATGCCCTATAGCGTGGTTGTTGCATAAATTCGTATAATCATATAAAAAGCGAGCGCGCTGCAAAAACTCAACAACATGCAACAAACTGTAAAGTTGAGCGTCGAGTAGATTGACTGGAAGCGCTTGTTGGCCTCCCAAAAAGCCACTTCAGGGCAGTCCCAATCCCCCCCTCCCCCTTTTCCACAAGAGGGGGTCAGCAGCAAAAAGGAGAAGAGAAAAAAGAGCGTTGTGTGTAAAGTGTTGCACATCAGGCCACAATGGCGCTAAGCCAATAAATTAAATCAAACAAGCGCGATAACCATTTCACTTTTGCCATGTCTATCCACACGCATACACACACGCACACACATACACACACACACACTTGTACAGATAGTTGCTGTCCCTGTCTGGCCGCACAATAATAACAACAACAATAAAGTTAAAATGGCGTAAACAGTATAAAAAATTGAAATGCATGAGCTTTTCCCGCAACGACGACAACAACAGCAAATTGTAGAAAAAACTCGCCAAAAAAAAACCATAAATGCATTTAATAAAATGCTACAAGAGCGAGCAAGACAGAGACACTGAAAGAACGTGAGCGAGAGAAAGAGAGAGAGAGAGGTGGTAAAGTAAAGCAACTGCGAGACCATGGCAGAACATTTTTTAAAAGCTTTTCTGACACTTTGCTGCGTATTTTGGCTTTGGTTGTTGCTGCTGTTGTTGTTGTCACTGCCATCGATAGATGAATGCGTTTGTGTGTGTGTGTGTGTGAATAATATTGTTAATTTTTGTCAACACAAGCGATGCGCAGCGACGCCATTTTGTTTTGGACTAGGGCAGAGCGATGCGATGCGTTGCGTTGCGATGAGTATGGCAAATTGTTTAAGTTGTTGCCTTGTTGATTATGAGCCCAAGCTGCCACGGTTCGGTTAATTGTTGGCAAGTCAATTAAAACTTTTGGAATTTATGACGCATGTTGCGCATAAACCAGCCAAATGGGACTCGTTTTGTTGTTAGACGCCTCTCGTCAGTGTGGTTGTGAGTCGAACGTTGTTTATAGTTCACAAGCTGACAATGTTGGCAGCTTGAAACGCTCTGCGATTAAAGCTGCATATAATAGCATAAAATGAATTGCACTTTTAAAACATATTTAAGCCAAAGCAAACAGCTTTAAAAACATTTGAAGGCTTAAGTTTAAAAAACAAAACGCACTTCATTGATAAACTTGGGAATGTTTAATCGAGATTTGTTTGCCTAATGGCTAACATTTTAATTTCCGTTTAATAAAAACGCAAATCTAAATATTGTATTGATGTGAACGCCATCAATTATATTTGTAGCTTACCTTCTGTAGAACTTCTACCTCTCTCTCCCCCTCTGTTTTCCTTGGTTTTTTCTGTTTAGCCGTAGTTTATTTTTAATGTGCTTTTTGTGCTCGCTCCTAAACAAACAAATAATTCTTGCGCTTTGAATTACAATTTTCCAGTTGACTTGATATTTTGACAGCGCTGTTTGTCTTTCGCTTTGAAGCCATCTTAAATATTCATATTGTAAAGATGTTCTTCTTGCTGTGGTTGTTGTTGTTGTTGCCACCATTGACGTCAGCTATGTGGGTGTTATGCTAATTTTTTGACCAGGTTCAAGCTTAAAATTCATGAGAAACTAATGCCCAGTAAAGTTGTTTAGCTTTCTTTGTGCACATTTTTCGGTACTGAAATCAAGTATGCAAGGGAATTTTATAATTTAAATAAGCCAAGAGAGAGAGAGAGAGAGACAGCGAGCGAAAGAGAGTTTTGCGATAAAATCTGAATGTCATTTTAATAAGTATGTATGCTACAACTATATTAAACATTTGGCCGCACTAACCACTCGCTGAGGTCACACTAAAAGTACAAGCTCACAGTTGCGAGTCGAAAAAAAACAAGTGAAAAAAAAAATAAATACACATTTACAGAATATATATGTATAGTATAGACGAAAAGTTGGCCAGCTCCCGGAGAATGTTATAAAATACGAAACTACTTAGCGGCGTTGATGAATTGTGACATTTTTATGGGTTTGTCTTTGGCGCACAGCAAAAAGCCAAGTGGGCCGCAACGCGCGAAAGCTTTTGGCTTAGCCACTCGTCCTGGCCATAAACAATGTGGTCAGTCAGCCCGCTGCTGATCCTGGCGCCTGTCTCTCTCCCACTCTCTCGCTCACTTTTTTCTCTACAAATATATATATATGTATATTTCGCAAATTATGAAAGTGCCAACGAGCAGGAAGAAAATTGCCATTTTTAATGCGCGACTCACGTGTCGACGACTCGTTCGACGCTTTCCTAAGCCATAAACATAACTCAAAGCATATTTATAGTTACACCCGCCCAAACGATTTATTGCGCCACTCGCGACTGTTTAATTAAAGCGAAAAAAAAAATGAAAATAAAAACAAACACACATTGTACTACGAGACAGAGTTTACCTTTTTTTGTGATGATTTCTCTGCCGCATTTAATTGACATTTTGGCATTGTTCTCTCGCACTTGTTGTGTCGCTTTTCACAGGCAATTGTCGGGCGTCGTAATGAGCCGTTTAAGGCATTCAAATAGCCACACAGCACATTGATAAGCGAAATAACTAACTGTGAAAGCGACTGTAAACTCCACTAAATTGTTGAAAGTTGTGCAAAGAAAGCAAATTCTTCAGTTATTCATAATGATTTTCTTATTATTGTCCCTGGGAAAGCACTCGTTTGTTAGTTTTTTTCTGGGAAGTCTCCCACTATCATTCCAATCTGGTTGATGTGGCGTCATCGCATCGCATCGCAGCAGGAAAACTTTCAATTCATGATTTTAAAGTTGATTGCCCCATAAATTTATTATATCTCCTTCGATGTGGCGCACACACACACACGACATTGATAAAGAAACGTGGGGATTGTTGATATTGCCACAAAATGCGTCCCATTGCGATGGTTGCCCATTTGGCTGCCTTCGTTGCCTTTGCTTGTTTATCAATGGCAATTTAACAAGTACGTATACGTAATGCGTGCGTATACTTAATATGCAGACATTTTGATGCCCCGCTGAGCAGAAGCACATTCTCCAGCCTTGAATGAGGCCATAATGCCAAGATGATGAGCAGCAATATGAGATGGAATGTGGCAGAGAAAGACAAGCGGAAAAAGAAGAGGAAGAGGAAGTGGAAGTGGAAGAAAAGTAGTAGAACTTTTTGTGACTTGCTGACTGTTCATTAGAGGCCAAAAGAACGTGCAAAGATAAACAGCAAACCATTAAACGATATCTCATCAAGAAAATCGCCTTAAATATGTTTCTGCCTAATTTCCCACGATTGTGTGTAGGTGTATGTGTCTCTCCTTCTCTCAGTCTCCCCTCTCTCTGTATGTGTAACGGCAAGCAATGTCCAGCCAGCCATCCATCCAACCATCCGGCATATGCATACAAAAGCAATTTAGCCAGACTGCCCCTCCTTGTCCTCCTCCTCACCAAACACAATATATATGAGCAAAAAGTCGCCAGCAAAAAAAAAAAAAACGTATAAGAAAAATCTAATAATTTTTTATGTATTTTTCTCTCTGTTCTCGGTTTGCTTACAGTTGAATGACCACAAGGCCAAGCAAGAGCAGCTGAAATGAAACCAGAAGAATGCTCCAAAAGGTAGAGAGCTGTGGCAACGAAATGAAACAAAACGAAAACGAAAACCAGAAATGTCGCAAAAGAAATGAGAAATGAAATAAATGAAGCAACACAACACAACACATACACATTTCTGTGTGTGAAATACGGGAAATTACATGGAACACACACATAGTTCATGTCATTGCTTAAAAAAAGGAGCATTTCAAAAAGGATCAGAAGGTCTCGCCCAAAGATGATTAACAAGCCAAAAATAAATCAAAAAACGAAGCTCAAAACCCACATAAATCGACAGCGTAAAAAAACCCTATACAAATAATGAAAATAACAACATATGAAATGTAGTTTCTTTTTTGGTTACTCATTATGATTTCTTTTCCTATTTTTTCTTTCTTGTGAAGAAGTTTCCTTTCGCCCTTGTTGCAATTTGATGCCACTTCATTTGATGCTCCCCTTAACAGATATTTTAATTTTGCACGCGCCAGCTGTTTAAGCTGATTAATGGCAGCCAGCAGCAAAAGCGGCTGTCAATCAAGGACTGCCAAGAGTCCACGTAGCCAGGAGAGGGAACGAGAATAGACAGCTAGTTAGCTGCCTGTCGCTGCTTGACGGCCATTTAAAGCAAATGGCTTTAAGATTAGTTACAAAGCAAATTTATAACATATTTGTTGCCCTCGCCAGGCAAGAGAGGCGGTCGACAGAGCGCACAGACAGGTTGGACAGGTGTTGCAAGCATTGTGAAAAGCAGGAAATAATTGAGACAGAAATAGGAGAGTTTTGATTAGCAAATTTGAATATACATATTTCAGTTGCATTTCAATGATAAATTCATTTCATTGTGCGAGCAATAAACACAACTGAAATACGACTGACAGTTTGAGGAAGTAATTTGGATTTAATCATTTCGGGCTTATTGAAAAACCTGTAATGTTTTTTTTGTATTCTCTTCGAACGTACAAATATAGAAAAAATATCGTTGGTCAAACTTAGATTGCTATTTAAATGATATTTGGGTTCTAAGAATTCAACGAAATCATTACGACATTCTAACTTCGATAAGCTTTTTGTCGGTGGCATAGCTGCGATAACAATTCCATTGCAAATTCTGATGAAATTTCAAATTAAAATCAAACATTTTCATCTTTAGTGGAATCTCCAGCAATTTGTTTGTTCAATGCTGAATAGATTTCAAGTGAATTATTTATATCATTGCAAAAGTTGCTACCGCAAAATTTATGAAATTGGAAGCTGAAGCCATTTGAAGAGACATAAACGCCTGTCTGTCAAAGTGAGAAGAGATTGAGAGAATACTGAGGGCAACTCTGAAGCTCCTGAAGCTTTAAGACTATATCATTAAAATCATATTATACGCTCTGCCATTTCCCCATTTCACATTTCACAATTCTCAGTCGCGTTTTATAAGCTAGCAAAGAAATTGGAATTATATTTTTATATTGTGAGCCCTCTGAATATTCATATGACATAAGACAACTTTTATGACAGGCTCATTTGGTTGCTATCGTGAGGTAATTTCCGTCTGTGCATGAAAAACGGCAAAATGTTGTCTTCTTTAATTATGCGATTCGCCAAGCGGCAGAATTAAAGAAACAGTCGGAGAATTTCTATATATCTTGTTGTATACGTACATATTTGTATATATATATATTTATGTAGAAAATGGAACGAGATGAAATACGTTTTCAATAAAACATCATAAACTGAATATTGGAGCCGCACAGAACTTGCATAAACTCATGGAATGGCAAAGTGTATTAGTCTAAATGTGTATATATGTATGTATAAATAGCAGAGCATTGGGCACCCAGGCGGTTGACTTTTGGTGGTCACTGTGTGTCCCAGAAAGCAGAAAATTGACCAAGTTTGATATACTATATAGACGACGTACTGAACTCATCGTATTCCTATTTGTGTTTGTGTATTTGTATTTATATTTGAGCTTGTGCTTGTTATTGTATAACTATGTATATACTATATATGTATATATATGTGTGTGTATGTGTGTGTGTGTGTGTTTGTGTGTGTTTGTGTGCTGGCCACTCAATGTGTCCAGTCACGTTTTCATCAACAACATTTTGGCTTAGTTTTTGGTTAATATTATTTGTTTGTTGTTGCTTAGCTTTCTATTTATTTATTTTGCCCGCTTCGGTTCGCTCTGGCAAGTGCCAAGAGGCAAATATTGCGCATTCGCCCGCGTGTACGTATGGCCTTCAACGAAATCAATAAGCACGGCTCCCTCCTCCCGCCCTCCTACTCCGCCTCGGTCCTTCCGTCACAGTTCATTTTCAACTGGACAAACATCGAGCAGAGTTTGCTATGAAAACAGCAGCAAGAAATTGCTAAATATTTTGCTGCATACTTTTAGGAAATTGGGCAGCGCCCCTCCAAGAACCCTCCAATAAAACGAACTTCAATTTTGGCCCTCAACAATTTTGTTTATTTTGTTTCACTTTGTAGCCAGTTGAATCAAAATAGGATTCGATTGCAAAAAAACAAACAACAACAAATTCTTTGGAGAAAGTTGTTCTTCATTAGGCTTAAGTTTCCACACCAGCTAATCGAATTTTTCAATTCGGTTTTTGGCTCCAAAGTCAAGTATCCATTTCAAGGTTGCAATTTCATGGGAAATTCGTTGAACAATTCCCACAGAGAACACATAAATTGCTGTAATCAAATCTATCATCATCATCATCATCATCATGGGATAGACAACAAGCAAAATTTCAATAAATAATTGGAAATGTGAAATTATTTCAAAGCAACTCAAATCGTATCAATTGCCAAAATGAAACACGTGTGAAATTTGATTTCGCCAGCTCCCGGAAAAACTTGTCAACTTGTATATTGAATCCCTCCCTCTCCTTGCCTCCCTTGGGGCGTGTATGAGTGTTTATGGCTCTAATCTCAAATTCAAATACGTGTGGAATGCACAATAATCGGGTATCGTGCGGCAGTTGAATTGTGGCACATGTCGGTATCAATTGCAAGTTTTACTTATGCCCCCGTGTGCATAAATAAAAGCGAAAATATATCCAAATGGGCAAGGACACAGCGGAGCCTAATATTTAATATATGAATGTCAAGGGAAAATTGGCAGCAACAAATGTTAATATAATTCGTAAAAGCATTTCACCTAACGCAATAAAAATTTAAGTCGATAAAACACAACGAAATTAAAGCGACGCGAAACAAATATGATTTAATATAAACAAAATAATAATATGAAAAAAAAATTTAAGAAAAATATATGAATTAATTCTACAAAAGCTGCTCAAAAACTGAAACGGCTTAAATGATCGCTCAATCTAAATAACAAAAATATCAATTAATAAAAAAGAAAGCTGCTCAATAATTGAAAAGAATTTAACAATACTTCAGAGTTTAAAACACAAACATTTATTTGAATCTTTAGAGAAAAATTTCATTTAATTTTTAACAAACATGCCCGCTGGGCCTAAAGATTTTCTATGAATTTTTGCCATTAATCTAAAATATTGTTTTTCGTTCTTTTCTCTCCCCCCCAATTGTCTTTGCAGCGCAATTGTAAAATGTTCAATCATTGAAATTTAATACCAAAGTTTTCAAAGCAAAAGCATAAAGTGTGAAGCCGAAGCCGACGCAAAGGAAATGAAATTGTAAACAAAAGAAGGCAAAGCTAAGAGAAAATATCTATGAAATAAACCATAAAAATCAACTAAATGCCAAAGCGACGCAATAATAGAACTGAAATCTGACAACGACAACACGACAGAAACTGACAAACGAACGAAACAAATACAACAAAAAAACACCACCCCTCACTCTGACCCCCCTCACAAATAAAAACATTGAATGTGCGTAAGTGTGGCAAGGCAAAAGGCGAAAGAAAAGCTAAAACAAAGAAAGCAAAAACAAAGCAAACCCAAATTATAACAGCTCCTCCCCGAGACAAGTGCAAGCGAACAAGAACAACATTAAGTGCGACGAGCTGGCAACATTTGTAACACCGGCAACATGTTGCTGAGGCGCTCACAACACAGCGGCAGCAACAGCAGCAGCACTGCCAAAGAGCCCGCGCCCTCTCCCGCGTCCGCTGCAGCGTCCTTCTCGCCCTCTTCGACCCCAAGCCCAACGCTAATCGGATTTACGAGACAACCAACAACAACAGCAGCAGCAACAACAGCAACAAGAACATGGCTATTGCCTCTGCTCTGCTTGGCAATTGTTGCTCATGTCAGTGGCGAAATAGGTAAGTGCCAATTCCCCTCATACCCCACTCCCCCCACCACACGCCACTTAGCGTGCTCCATATCATTTATAAAGCACAAAAATAAAAACAAAACAAGCGAGAAAAAAAATGAATACTTATAATAAGCACGGGTCGGGGGTGACTGTGACAGCCTAGATTGCGATTCTACGACCAGCCAAAACTCATTTAAAAGGTAAAATATCATTAACATAATTATGCGACTGTGAAGTGGGCGAGGGGAAGTGAGACATGTTTGAGCTTCCCCCGCGGCCAAGAGGGTGTGTTTTTGGGGCATGCAATTGATAGCTTAAATTCAATTTGTTCCTGCTGCCAAACTATCGAATAATCAAATTTAATTATGCCCTTTACAAATTAACATTTGCACAACGCATTCAAATTATTCGAACTGTGCCTAACAATCAGCGAGCTAACTAGACAGCCGAGTGGGAGACAGTGCTTCACTGCCTCCTAATGCAGGCGATTATAGCTCATTAAATATTGCATTCGTTATATATGTGATAAATGCAAATAATTGGAGGGTGCACTTAAATATATGCATACGAATTTGATAGATTCAAATCAATTGCAATTTCAATTAGATTTGAGTTCTTCAACCTAACGATTTCTTGGGATTATTTTTTAATACTAAAATGAATTAAGGTTAATTTCTTTTCAGAAAATTGTTTATTAGAACATTTTGTTGTATTTTTAGGAAGAAAGAGAAAATAATATAAAAAACATATTGTCTAACTTAAAATTCAGTTAATTAGTTTGGAGCAGCCGAGTCTTTTTTGGCCCACAACCGACTTGATTATTCTTTATACTGCATTCTCTGTAAGAAGGTAAAAATGAAAGCCAGAAGAAAATTCGAGAATCATCATTGAAATTCCACAAAAGAATTTTGTAAGGAAATTAGCTTAGCTCATTCTCTCATTCTACAGTTTGCCTTCTTTTCTATATGCATATCAAAACCTCATGATACTTGCCACGCCTCTGAGCTCGCGTCGACGCCCCCTGTTGTTTTTTTCTTTTCTTTCTTGTGCCCCAACAAAACAACACACAACAAGCTCATCAAGAAGCAGCCAGAACAAAAAACAAAAAAAAAGTGCACAAAAAATAGAGTACGTTGTTAGACATGGCAAAGCGAAAAGATGAAATAGAATGAGTTGAGAAAGCGAAAAAAAAACTATGCAATTTTTTCCAGCTCTTGCTGCAGGCACAAAAAAAGGGAACAAATGTGGGTGGCAAAGGCGAGAGAGAAAGAGAGACAAGGAGCGGAGCAAAAGCAAAAAGAAAAGTCACAAAAGCTGATGTCCAACAAATGCTAATGAACAGCGGCAGCAACATAAAAAAGAGCATAGAGAAGAAGAGTAGTCAGAATAATAAAGGAAACGCCAGAGCTGTAGACACAATTTTTCCTATTTTCCATCATCTCGCTGTCTTGCTGCCACTGTCTGCGCTAAATTAATAATAATAAAAATGTTGGGCGCAAGTGCATAATTAATTAAATAATAGACCAGACGACGTTGTAATAGAAATCTAAATTAAAATTAAAAAGCGCGCCTCCAAACGATTCACAAAATGCACTTTGTCATTTGCATTGTATACCCTAGAAGAGGGCAACGAATAGAGCATTCTAAATTGACGTTTTCCAAAGTAAAGACGTGTATTAACGTAACAGATTCAAACGGTTTAATTCGAAACACAGTCAGCCTGAAAAGGAAAATTGCCCATTTGCGTTATCTTGCGCACCCTGTCAGAAGCTGATTGCCATGCGGCTGATCCCATTAACCCGCCAGCCCTTAGGCTGGGACAAGGGCGATAGCTCAGTGTCCCTTAATCGCAGCGTAATGAAACAGTGCACAAAATGCCACCCCCGCTGCGTGTGGGGTACAGGGTATCGCTGCAGTTAAGCAGCCGCGGTTTCAGCTCATTTGTTTTACAGACTTTTGCATGTTTGTTTGGAATATTTCAATGCAGCTCGTTACGATTTCATAGCCGCATAAATTTTCGACGTTGCCAGACAAAGGCGGTTCATTTGTGGGGCCCAAAAACAGTCGCAAAACATTTGTAACTTTGTTGCGGCGCACTCGTCTCTCACTACCTCTCTCTCTCCACCTCTCTCTCTGTCTTGCTCCCTGCCTGTTCAACATAATTAAAACTGCGGCAGCAGCTGTAGGCCAACACAACAAAGTACACTAACTGCATTTTGTTCATTTACGATCCACAGACTCACACACACATGCGCTGAGCTCAGAGTGCATAATATTCGAATTCTATTCGCATATGCAACATGTAAATGTATAATTAATGCAACTACGGGGTTGCAGGGGGCACAACGCAATGAATATATTGCACTTTGCAATAAGCGACAAATGTCGCCATTGAACGCTTATAATTGCGACTACAAAATGTCAGAGAATACGTGGCATAAATTAAAGTGATCATTACTATAGCGAGTGGTAGATTTGTTGGTGCAGCCTAAAGAATATTTTATTAATTACAATTGATTCAATAAATTTTTGACTGAACACGTATTTTAAGCTGACTGCTATGATGATTGCATCTAATCTCAGCAATGCTGTATGCTATGACACTTAATTGAGCTGTCTCTAAATAAATGCCTTACTTCCTGCATTTTAATTTAATTTAATGAAATAGTTAAGCAACGTTTTTAAATTTAGATCAAAATACAGCTCTATAGTACCTTAATCTTGTCTATTTTAAATAATAATTTAAAGCTTTTGTCTTGCTATAAACAAGACAATTTTCTGCCAACGTCAAAAATTTCAACTTGAACTAAAATCTCTGACAAAACTCTGAAAATTCTCGACCAAATCTCAGAAAATTCACACGCCAAAATTGAATTGAAGAGAGACGGTAGAGAAAACGTAGGAAAAAAAACGCGAGAAAATCAGTGACCCTTGAAAATAAATAATAATTACAAAAGGCGCTCGCGGGGGTGCGGAGAAGCATATAAAACGAAACAAAAAGAGCGACAAAGAGTTGACGAAAGGAGAGAACCAAAAAGAAAATCACACCATTAATTACAACAACAACGACGACAGCAGCAGCAGCAGCAAAAAGTGCTAAGCGTTAATGTGCCGACTGCCCAGGGAGTAACAAATAAAAAATGGAAAGACAGAGTGAGAGAGAATGAGAAGAGAGTGGGAGGGGGAGGCAACAGCCACTTAAGCTAAAGCTGAGTAGTGGGCAATGTGGAACAAACTTATTAAAAAATATTGAAGAATGGGCAGCAAAGCAAGAGAGCGAGGGAAAGAGAGGGTAGAGCAATTGAAATGAAATGTGACACGCAAGGTAACAATAAAAAAATTCATTACAGGTGTGTGAGAAAGTGAAGGTGGGGGAAGGCATCAACTAAGAAGTAACTGCCGTTGTTCACATTTTTTCATTTTCATCGCTCTCTCCCTCTCTCGCTCACTCGCTCTCTCGATTTAATTTAATTAAAATTACGGGCAGCGTATTGTTGTTGTTGTTGTTGCGCGTTTGTTACCTGTAGCTCTCTGTTGCTGTTTGGCTTAAATATGCATTTCCGCAATGGAGTTGTCGGGGTTTTCTTACTTAAATGCGCATGAAAATGTGCATGGGAAATGCATTTGCGGAATGTTTCCTGCGCCGCGCTCACGCTCTCTGCAGACGTTGGCTTCAAGTGCTGCTGCTTCAAGACTTTTCCCAGCTTTGTTCTTTGGCCCCCTCCGACAACCGACAATGTCTTGTTGCCCACCCACCCGGCGCATGCTTCGTTGCATGGGAAAATCAACAGCAACAACAACGAGAGTAACAACATTAACTACAACAAGTTGTTGGCTCATTCTCAGCTCTGATGAATCTCCGTATCTATAGCGAAGCACGCAGGAGGCACAGTTCAGACTGCACATGTTATGCTTTATGACCCAAAGTTTTCATTATACATTTTTATAGCAGGCACGCTGAAGAAACAACAAATGCTTAAAAATGCGAAGCAAAAGTTAAGCAAAACATATAAAAGTATTCTAAGCGCATAAACTGGGCATAAAGAAGTTCTCGCTGAGCAGCGGGAGAAGGAGAACTGATGGGAGGGAGTGAGGAGCGGAGAATTCTTCACACGTTTAGCCTAAGAGCAGATTTTATGCGCAAACTTTTGGCGCCGCTTTTAATGAAAATGTTTTTCATACGCTTTGCGTAGGGTATTATAATTCGGTCAAGTCATTTGAGGGCTCGTTTCCAAAGTGTTCAGGGGGCAAGGGCTGCATGAGGTCATCTTAAGTTGCGAACCATAAAAAGATGTTAAAATTTGTTACCATTCAATATCAATGATTTCATCTTCACTTAAAGAGTTTCAAGACTTTAAAGTTCAAATTCCACAGTTCTCCTGCAATGATTCGTATAGTACATTCAATATTCGCATTATTCCAGCTAAACTATTCCCTAATTCGTTTGTTTTTCATTCCTGCCGCTGCATAAAGTGCAAATTCATTTTGTTTTATTCCTATACTTTGCACAATATGTTTTTATTTAAAATTTTTTATGCTTTTCATTAGAGTTTCGCGTTTTGCATAGTTTATGTTGCGCGTTGCACGCGCTATTTAACTTTAGAGAGAATTTATGACATCTGTTCGCTCTCTCGTTTATTGTCTATATATCGAGTGCTGGGACCAGATAATGCTTTTATGCTGCGACTTTTGTGTCGCGTCTTCATTTTTATATCTATTTTCGCTCAATTGGCATTGTCAATGGCCAAACAGAAAACGTGGCCAGAGAATGTTGTAAATTTCACTCTATAAATAATCGACGTGTAACATTCGCAATTGCATTTCGAACACACTCACAACCCATGAATTTAATAGAAAGCAGCCAATTTCTATAACAAATGTTTTGCATTTTGTGGCTCTGCTGGCAATCGTCTTATATCATTTGGCTATTTTTATAGGCCACCGAAGCGCGTTGTCAGTGCTTAAAAGCTTCTATGATTTACGGCTGTATTTTAGTTTTATTATTGATGTTTGCATACGCTGCGTATGCGTAATGCAGCTGGATGAGTGTTGGACCTTAATTTGAGATGGGAATTAGTATACAGTTTATTATCTTCACAAATGACCTTGAATATAATTTCGAAACAATGTATGTGAATTTATTTCAAGAGATATTTCTCTTTCTTCTGTCTAACTAAAGTCTGAAGTAAATTTTTGTGTAAAAACTGCGCAAATTAACCACAAATTTAAGCACATATTTGAGATTTAATTTATTTAATTAACCACCATTAACGCATAATTTTATTTGCTGCCTCAACGTGCCTCAATCTGTGGCAGTTGTCTTTAAAATTGTAAAATTCAGTGAACTAATTTTCGGCAGCTAATAAAATCAGTGGCTGCTGTGTCGACTCTTCGGGGGGAAATCGATAAAAAGCAAGGCGAAACTGCGAACAACGACGACGACGACGACACCGCGTGTTGCTTTGACTAATTTTGAACACCTGTTTCCCAGCCAATTTGGCAGAGACTCTGAATCAACATCAGCAACAGAATCCGCATCCGAATGAGAAGCTGAATGCGAATGAGAATCCGACTGCGAATGAGAATGGGAATGGGAATGCGAATCGGAATGGGAATGAGGCTGAGAATCAGCCACGCGTCACAATTGAAAAACGTACGAGAAATTTGCGATACACACGCAATTCGCGACATATCGTCAAATGTATCTATAAAATGGCTGCAAAGAAGTGAAAGAGAGAGGGAGAGGGAGAGGGAGATGACTCTGAGGATCTGGAGTGGGTGCTGTGCATGTGTTGCTGATAATGTTTATGCTGTCAGTTACTGCTGCACATGACATTCAATTGCCACAAATCAAGATAAGGCGACTGCGGGACATGAGAAAAGGAGAAGCTCCCCGTCTACCCGCTCTCTGAAAATCGCAGGAGATGGGATGTATTATAATATGGCTGCCAAGACGGAAGCACACATACACACACACTCACACACACACACAGGCACTTGTATTGCTTTTTTGCTTTGCTTCATGCCGCTGAGGGAACACGTGCCAATAGTTGTGGCATGAGGAGAGAGAGATAGAGAGAGCCAGAGAGCGAGAGGCGCGAAGAGGGATTCTCTGCGGCGTAGATGTCGCTTTGTTCCCTTTTACAAATCACATGCTCAGTTTATGCCACACACACACACACACACACACATACACACATGCGTAGGTGATGTGCGACAACATTGCGTGCAGCAGCAGTCGCTGTTGTTGTTCGTGTTGTTCTCGTGTTGTTATCATAAAATAAAATTTGCTTCTTCTGTGCGTACGTGTGCGCTTTGGCAACTCAGTGGCTCCAAGTTGGGGGGATGTGGCAACAAGCTCTGCGCTTTTTGACTCTTAAAATGGTTTTTTAAATATTCAACTGGATTTAAATATGGCAACTTGCGAGTTGTTAAAACGAACTCAACTCAACTCAACTCGCTGTCATCTCCAGTGCCCTCTTTATCGTCTACATCGTCTCCGTCTGTATGTATTTTCTACATCATGTAATTTGTCTGATGAAGCAGTTAAACGGCAAAGATAAAATGATGTAATGACTGAGTTGAAGCACTTTTGCGATGACTATATACCACTTGAGCAACTGACACATCATTTGTACAGCAAATGTTATTACAAGATTCTGTTAAGGATCTTGTATAGAAGTCTCACTAAATAATAAACACATAACTGCCTATGTATTGATGACTCTCTATGATCGTTTATTAATATTTACCGACAGACTAGCTGAAAGTGATTACAAGGCAAATCATTTAGAAGAACACAATTAATATTAGTTTCTCTTGATGAAAAATATTTTATAAATATATAAATATAAGCTCACATCTCACATGTCAGCCTGAAACACAAAGTAGAAAATCATTATTAAAAATTAAATAATTAAATTAAATTTGTCTTTCATGCAAAAGTATTTGAATAAGATTATACTTTGAAATTATTCATTTATTATTATTGATAGCTAAATATTTATTTTCTTCAAGCGAAAGATTTCCAACAAATTGGCTATTTCAATATTTGTATTTAATAATCTAAGCTATCATTTCTAAAACAATCAACTGATAGTTAAAGCCTTCAGAGCGGCTATACAATTTATCCAAAAACTATGCATTTGTCGCCGCATAGAATATTTGGAGGTGCCTCTCCTCTAACTCCAGCTGCATTTAAGCAATGCACTTTGGCAAGATAGACGACAATTGACAGCTTTGTTGTCAGGTGGTTGTCAGGTAGAGGGGCAGATAATGCCGCTGGGTGGGCGGGAGTTGCAGCTCAAGACAAATACCGAAACGCAAATCAATTAAAGCGCTAATTGAATTGTTGCTGCTGGCGGCGGGCAAACGTTCAGAGCAAATGTCTCTCTGTCTCTTTGTCTCTCTCTCTCTCTCTCTCTCTCTCTCTGTCTGGCCACGCGAATCGGCCAAGCGATGCTGATTAACGCCAAAACAAAATTGAATTGACCAAAGTCAAAGCGCAAAGCGAAGCAAAGTCTACAGTCAGAGGAGGCGGGACGGGGATGTGTATGGTAAATATCCTGTCTACGGAGGACAGAGCGACAATCAAGCCGCAATTAAATTTCCCCCTCGCCTCCAAATAAAATTAACGGCCATTAAAATAGACGACGCGTTGCAACTAGACTGAAGGAGAGTGAAAGACTTGGAAAATAGGAAATTACGAGCGGGTCACTCGGTCAACAAGGGCGGGGAGAGAATGTGTGAGAGAGAGCGAGAGAGTGGGGCACGTGTGTGGCGAGAGCGTGAAAGAGAGAAGGAGCTTGGCATGTATGTGTAAACACGTTAATTAAACGCAAGAATAATTATAATGTGCACAAGGAAATGGTTCACAGAACGTCAAGTGGCGGTGGCAACTAGTGGTGGCGGGTAGCGAAATGTGATTGAATTGCTAAGTGGCAAGCACGTCGTCTAACTGGGATGCCTTCGCATTCGCTGTGTGTCTCTCACTCTTTCTCTCTTCTGTGCATAATTATGCAACAGCACAAAATGGGAGCAGTGTGACAAAACAGAAGACAGCGATCCAAGCAGCCAACCAGCCAAGCAGCCAAGCAGTCAAGCAGCCAGCTAACCACTCAATCACCCAACCACCAAAAACAACAAGTTGTCAACGACTTGCCAAGGAAGAAGCTTTGAAGTGTCTTCGTCGTTGCTGTTGTCTGTGGTGTCAAAAAGTGAGCAAAGCCAAGCCAAACATATGCCCAAGCACGTAAATGAGGCTAAAGCAAGGCAACACTTCAAGAGGATGTGACGTCACAAGTGCGTGACAAACACTGAGCCAGCTGAGCAGCGCAAAAGACGCAGGGAATTAGAGAATCAACGAACGAATATGAAGAACGAATATTCTATAGAAAATTGCACTGAGGCGAACTGATATTTAAAATGCATTTAACTTTAAATTTGTAGAAATAGTGCAATAGTTGAGCCAAGTATGTGAGTTGGGAAATTGAAATCAGTTTGAAGTTGTTGGTGGCTGGCACTCAGTAGATTAGAAGGACCAGAAGGACGGCAGCCACTTCATACTAATCAAGTCAGTTGTCGGTAGACTGTCAGCTAACTGACTCATAGCCAGACAATTATGCCAACTAGCGAAAGAGTGAACAGCAGAAGACAAAACGAGAGAGGGAGAGAGAGTGAGAGAGAGAAAGAGTGAGAGTGAGAAGGAAAAGGAAAAGGAGCCCCTGCGATACGGCCTGTCACTGTGGCAATTGAATATGCAAATTGGCAAACGGCGTGCCAGTCAATCCAATGCCATCCAAAAGCCTTCCCACCACGTCCACAAAAAACCACCCAAAGAGCCACCCAGCAATCGCAGCAGCATCAGCAGCTGCCACATTGTCAAACAATGCCTGGAGTCGAGCCTCAATTGCACAAAAGAGAAAAATTAATAGAATTGTTATGAATATATTTCGCTGGGGAGCATTTTTCTTTCCCTCTCTCTCTCTAGCTCTCCAATTCAATTGCATATGTGTCTTCCGTCAAGACGAGACGAGTCGAAGTTGAGTTGAGTTCTCATATTTGCATTTTAGATTAAAATTTTGCTACGCTTTCAGTTTGATTTGTGCAAATGTTTGACTAGAGATTTTTAGATTTTGTGTAATTATTGTAAATGTAACAAGTTGAAGAGCTCCGCAAATGAAGTCTTCTTGTTATCGAAGCACACTGGGGGAATAAATTTCTCGTCAACTCTCTCTCTCTCTATCACTCTCTCTCTCTCTCTCTCTCTCTCTCTCTGTCTCTTTCTTTCTCTATGTGACTGTGGCTCTGTTGACTTTGTGATGAGCTTGAAATGAAGCTTGAATTGGATTAGCATTGTGGCTGAATGAGCAGCTGACAAAGGAACTTAATTAATGAAGTTGTATTGTTGGCATGTTCAATCAGAATTTACAAGAGCAAGCTGCAGTAAATAAGTGACAGAAAAATGCAAAGATAGCTTGACATAAATGTATGCATATTTAATGAGCTTAAAGTCTAGCAAATTAAATTCCATCTAGTTACGACTTTTTTTAATTATATATCGAAAGCCTTTTTGTTTTTCCTAATTGCAAATGCAATGAACTGATTTTCTTTTGTGTGTTCATGAAGTCAATACTGTAAGTAGTTAAGCAGAGCTTTAATGAGCTTTTGTTGTAGACTGTCTAGCTTTTATTTTTCTCCCAGCTTTAAGCATAATCCACTGGCAATGTGCTTTCACTTGACTCTTAATAAATACTCAATTGCTTGCTAAACCTGTGGAGACAGCGGCTTAACAATATACCCACAAATATTTTCTATGTGTGGCAACAACATAAGCTCTCTCTTCTCTCTTCCTATTTCTCTGGGTGTGAGAACAAAGGCAGGACTAAAGAGAAAGTAGAGGCCGCCGTTACGTTGTGTAATGCCCTTTGGGGCATTTCTGTCGAGTTGCGGTTTATTTCTTTCATACATTCCATTTGTATTTTTTTGTTAGTCGCTTTTTTGGGCGCGTGGGTTGTCTGATAAATTCCAGTTTTGACAGTCGAATTAACCTGTCATGTTTGTGGCTGCGTTGAGATCACAAACAAAAGAAAATGTTGCATGTTTCGCGGCGCCCTGACATGGACATGAGCAATAAACAGTGCACAAAAGAATGGAGCGGGAGAAAAAATTGAGGCAGCGAACTTAAACTCAAAAACGTTGCATATGCACAACAAAAATAAAAATGAAAATAAAATGAAAATAAAACAAAAATGGAGAACAACAGTTGGGAAAAGAAGTCTGAGCACATTTTAAGAATTATATGCCAAACTGCAGTCGGGTCTTTTGTTGTTGTTGTTGTTGTTGTTGGTGTTGTTCTTGTTTCCGGCTTCTCTAGTTTGCTCGTCTTTGTTTTGCTCTTGTGACTTGTTGACTTGTCAGTCTGTGACAGAATGAGAATGGGTTTGATATAGGGGTTCTTGACATTGCATAAACTGTCATTTAGTTTGTTCAACTTGACAGCTAACCATTCATTTTCGGGGGCCAACTGCAAAACGAGTCGCAACATCGAGAAACTGTGTGAAGAGCGGAGACTGACGAGTCGCTTGCAACTGAGAAGTGACTAGAGAGTCTCTCGTCTCTCAACTCTCAACTCTCGAGAGGTGTCACACAAATTAAATGGTTCCCTGTCATTCAGAAAAGAAGAGAAAAGAAACAAAAAGAAACGTTGAAATCAAAGCTCAAGAACAAATGCTACTACTGCTGTCGCTTGCCACAGTTGTAGTAATAGTTTTTGTTGTTGCAGCCAAGTTGGAAAAATGAGATTCTCGCATGACTCACGCACCTGCCGCAGTCACTGTGGAGTTTCAGTTGCCTTGAGGTTCACTCCCAAAGTTAAATGGCTGCATTTTTCAGGCAAAGTGCAGCGCAAATATTTGCTAATGTTGCTGCATAATGCCAGCCACGCCCTCTTCTTTTCCCCGCCCTGACGTTGATTAAATGCAACGCGTTCAACAAATTCTTGAGGCGTTCTCCGTTCGTCGAGCACAAAGTTGACGTCGCTCAGATTTGTTATCTAAGCTGTGTCCTTTCGTTATATAAAATATATATAGATATGTTTGTTAGTGTGTGTGCAGGTGTCCATATCTTGGCGAAAAATTTGCAAGTTGTTATGGCTGCATGACTTTTTCTATGCATAAATTAGGACAAACTCTGTAGGAATGAGAAATGAGCAGAATAAATGGCATAAAACATGGCAGCAACAAGCTGATGATGATGCTTAATTATGTATGAGATAATTAACATGATTATGGGAATTATAGCGCATGCTGAGCACAGTGACACTTGCTGCCGCTTTCAACACGGATTAATCTAAGTAAGTCAATTGAAAAACTCGCTTTTTCCGCCCACAAAATAACTTGAAAGCTGCTAAAGCTTTTTAAGCACACTAAAGCTATCATTCAGTTGAGTTTAAAACGGTTTAAAGCTGCCTGTCAATCCTGAAAGCTACTAAGCGGCTTAAGCCTGTCTGAGAAGTTGCGCTTTAGCTCTTTATACCTCCAAGCTTGTCTAGACTCTTGCCGTAATGGAAACTTTCGAGCTGCCTGCTAGTATTAATCAATGAACTTTGGATTTTGAAAAAAAGGGCAGCAAAAAATCTACATAATGCTTACGAGGTGCTAAACGGAAGTAATCGACGTATTAAAAATCAAATTTCCGCTGCAACTCGAAACCAAAAACTCATTAAACGTTTAGCTAAAAGAAAAAAACAAACGAGAAAAAAATATAATCATGACGAAGCAAATGAAATTTATACAGAACGCTTTACAGATATTCAAAATTTTTCTAGAGGAAAAGCAAAACGCAAAAAAAGCAAACTTGAATAGTTCAAGTTAAAACTAATCAATGTAAAGCAAAGTTGTTGACTTCCTCCCACTATTTGGATGGCCACCTAGAAGTGCTCACTTTCCTTACGGACTAAAAAGGAACTCGTTGTCAAAGCAATTCTGATTTTGTTTTTGTGCTGTTGGTCAACTTATTTTATACCAGCCAAACGGCAGCTGGCAGAGGAAGCAATAAAGGAGCTGAAAGGAAGCCGTACAAGCGAATGTTTTGCAGTGCATTGAAGTTGCCACCACACGTTGCAAAGCAGCAGGCAAGCAAGTGGCAAGTGGCAAGTGGCAGCTGAGATAGCTGAGCATGCATGCAACGTGTGCGTGTATCAAATTTCACTTTCAAAATTTGCCAACTGCTCGAAACTGTCGCCAGTTGTTTTGCTTGTTACCAACAGTTGATGTTGCCCCGCTTACAAATAGCTTATGCTCATTGATTTTGTGGCATGTTGCAAGCCTTACTACACGATTACACGTCCAACTGGGGATTGCAGCAATTGTTGGCCAACTAAACGCACACACATTGTACATTGTACATTGTGTGAGTGAATGAAGCCTTGACATCGAAACGTGGCCAATTGTTGGCTAGCTTTCTTGGCATGTGCGTAGCTGTCGAGAACTGGGATTGCGATTGGAATTGGGATTGGGATTCGGATTGGTATTGTGATGGAGCTGGGGCTTGTCGGTATTGTGTTACCGCTAGAAAAAGGGCAACTTGTCGTGCATACTGAAAGGGTCGAGAACTGAAACTGATTTATGACAGGCGGTCGGGGGCAGGTAAGATGGAAAATGAAGTGGGTTGACCAGTAAACAAGCCGAGTCATGGATTATGTTACAGTTACGGCTATGCAGCTATACAAATGACTAATGATCAGAGCCAGTTGGACTTCAAGTCTATCAGCCAAATGAGTTTTTAAGTCGCAAATAGCTGCAATTGGCAGGGGTAGCAAATTGCAAATTGGAAATGAAACCGAATGACAAGCTCTTAAATACTGAATTTACAATTGGCATTAAATCAAATCGCCAATGTTTCAAGTGTCTTCTTGCAGCCTAGTTTTGCTCAGTACGTGACTCACATGCCGTATACGCATTATTTTGGCTAATTGCGCTGTATTTATAGCCACACAAAACGCATTCGCAAGTGTGGACCTACTTTGTTGCCTTTGAATTGTTGTTTGTGCTATTTGCTCTGCACTCTGGGCAAATTGTTTTGCTGAAATGCGAACAAAAGTGCGTCAAGTGGTGCGAATTAATTATAGCAATGTGTGAGTCATTTGAAGTATCAACACATTTTACTTCGCTTTGTTGAGAAATTTAATTATTAGTGAATTTATTGCTGCACAAAGAATTTATTTAGTCAACCATTCCATTTGAAGTGCTTACTTGTATCTGACAAAACAAGTTGCTTGATAATCCAGTGCGAGATGATTCAGTTCAGGCAAGTCACACTGTTTGTGTGTGTGCTATTTAGTATTTAATCGCCTTATCCGCTGGCTGGCTAAGCAAACTTGCCGCACTGTAAATAAATCATTTACTTTAGTTGGCATTATGTGCCACTTGAGCTTAAGATTTTAAGTCCGCATAACAACAACCACATTTGTTGCGGTTGTTACCACCCCTCCACCCACCCTTCGGCTTTCCTAGAGCAGGTGATATGTGTACTTAAGAACTTAAAAACTTCGAAGCGACTTTCAGTTTGCTTTCGCCAGCCAGTTGCAAGAAAAGCTGACGTCGTCGGCTGCATTAAAGTTTCACTTGAGGTCAAGTTTGTCGTCTGCGTCAGCGTCGGGATCGGGATTGGTCCGAAAAGTGTTGACACAGCTCGCTCTCAATTTGTAATTTGTTCAACTTCAGTCAGCTGGAGACACAGCAAAAGACGAGGGCGCGGAGGGGCGTGGCCAGATTATATTTGCATTAATGCGACATACGTCGAAAACGCAAATAAGACAGGAGAAAAAACCAAAAGAAACTTTTCGTGTATGTGTTTGTTTGTGTGTTTTTGTTTGTCTTGAGGAGCAGAAAGTTGGCATGTTGAAACTTAAAGCTGTGCCAAACATCTCGCAGTCAGAACTCAGTCAAAAAGAAGATTTCGCATTTAAAGAAAATCTGCTGAAGTTTTACACTTCTCGCCGTTGTTGCTTTGTATGTAAATAATATAAAACGAGGCGCAAAAGAAGTTCAAACACATTTAAATTAGGCCTGAGCGCATTTTGATGATGTTGCAAACTTTTTCTACAATTCTCTTCTCCATTTCTCTCTCTCTCTCCGTCTCTCGCTTTCTTGCTCTCTGCTGAAAACTTTTTGTTGACAACATTTTTGCTTGTTAGTTTTGTTGTTGTTGTTGCAGTAACATGTTCCCATCATTATAATGTGTAATGCTTTATTACCGTAACTTTTTTTACGCAACATTTTGTTGTCATATTCCTTCTTTTTCAAAAAGAGAGAAGTGGAAGAAGAAAAACATGAAACTTCTTTAAATAAAGTTGTCAAGACAGTGTTTTGCTGTCTTCCTATTTAGGTGTCAAGAAGTGTGGGAGTTCTTCTCTAAATATATGCATAATGGAAATGTATTAAATTAGGCCCGAGATGTGATTTGCATAGCAAATTCCGAGAGCTGCTCCCAACTTTGAACTTGTTTTCGCTCTGTTTTAATAACTTAATTGAACTCGAAATTATTTGAGAGCACGGGAGCTTTAACATGCTTAGCAGAGGCTAAGTGCAATATTTTCGAGAAACTTAACATTAATGAGACTTTCTAATTCAAAATATTAATAACAATAACGTAATTAAATGTCGGTTACAATTTTTGAGACTTTTAAAATCTTTTTGATATACTTTATAGTTAATCCATTGAACAATGGTCAACGTTCCACTCAAAAACTTTATAATATTTCTATCTTCTCAAGTTTAAGGTCAAGAATCCCTCGCAAAAAAGTTTGTGATATCTCTTACTTATCAAAAACTATACTTAACTTCATTTGGGATACTTAAGCTTTAAATGGGCTTAAATATTATGACACTTTTTATCAGTTAGAGCTCATCTTGATCAAGATTATACTCGTCCTTTTCCCTAGAGATTCTCGTTAAATAACACACAGTCAGTTTCTTGCGTTCCCATTGCACAAATCCTCAACTGAACTGTAAATCGCTTATAGTTCTGCAGTGCAGACGTTGCAAACCACATCAAAAATATATAAAGACAATTGCCAGGGCAACATTTAATACTGTCAAACAGAAATTGGCAGCAGCAGCAGCAACAGCAGCGGCAGCAACAACAACAACAAAAACAGCAAACTGTGAGAGCATCGTGTTGGCCTCCCTGTTGACGTTTTGTTTGGCCCAAGTTGAATGTAAGCGGCTTTTGCTTATCGCTTGACATTTTTCTGACTTGTACAATACACAATGCACCCCTGTTGCCCCCTCGCCTCCCCACCACCCTCTCCAATGCCTGCGACCATCCGCCACCATGGCCCGGTTTTGTGCTTCAGGAAATCAGCTCTGCACTTGGGTACATGCAATTTTTATGTGCTGTGAGGCGACTGTAAAAACCACAACAAAAGGTTGTCAAGATGAGCACACAGTACCCAAGCGTTACAGTTGCAGTTTCAGATACATTTATAGTAGATACAGATACAGCATCTGCAGATCTGACATGTGACTGGGATTATGCGACATCAAAGATATGAATGTGACTCTTAAAGTTTCGCATTTTTTGTTCATATGTCAGTTTTGTCAGCGTTTTAATTGACTGGCAAAAACCTGATTTAATATTCACTTTGAGCCACTTTTAAACCCCACAGCAAATGCATTAGTCGAAGTTTAAATACGTCAAGAGTTTGATGACTTTTCAAAGTTTTAGAACAAAAATCTTCAAAAGCGGAAAATTGGTCTTTTTGCGAAAATAATTGGTAAAATAAGAAAACGCAAAAAGGAAAGTGAAGTCTATTTGGGCATTGACAAAAAGACTTACAAATAAAGTCGAGAATATAAATGCACTCACTGAAATACAGCTCTCAATAAAACAAGTAAATAAAATACTAAAGTCAAGATTAGCAGGAGAAATGCGGTCACAGATTTTTATATTATTGAAGAATGGCATTTGATCAGAAGCATGTAGTAACTGATAATTCGAACAGCTTTATAAATTAAGGAGAGATTCATAGTCTTAATAAGGGAAATAAAATATTCATATTCATAATTATATATTTAGATTGCTAGTATGCAATCTAAGGTAGATGACATTACTATTGTTCTCGTATAGTTAGAATGATTTCTTATGCTTTCATCTTTATTAGTAAAGGGCGCCTTCTTCCATATCCTTCCCTTTCTCTCTTCCCTCTGCCTTTTGGCCGCTTAATCAGCGCTTAAATAGCAACTCGGCAAAAGCCGCCAACCTTTCCGCACTTGTGCTCACTTGAACTTAATTTAGTGAGTGGTTTGAGCAACAGAAGCTTCTCGTGCTTGCATCATGCGTCTCGCTGGCAGCCCATGCCACATGTACTCGCTTCCCTCATGCGTCATAAATGTCTGGGACAGCAACAACAAAACGTTGAAGAGCGCGCGCTTGTGGAAAGGGCGAAAGTGCTGAATTCTAGGCTAGGCTGGCAATAAAAACGTCCAAGCGCCAGCTCAAGCCTCTTCCGCGCTCACTTGCTCTCTCTCTCTCACTCTTTGGGTCTGTCGACAGGTTACCACTTCCGGCGGCAAAAGCAGTTCCTGCCACAGGTAACCAAAGGCAACTCCAATATGTCTGGGCCGTGAGCTGGAGCTGGCGTTGTCAGCGTCTGGGAGCAACATATGCAAATTTAATATTTTTATTAAAAAACTTTTTTGGACCACACAAAGAAGCGCAGGAGACGAAGCAGCAACGACAGCAGCTCACTTCAGACATGTGGCAAGCAAGTTGAGGGTGAGGGCAAATAGCAAGCAACAGAGGATTGAGAGCTGACGCTGCTGTGTGTCTGTGTCGCTGTTTTGATAGGGAAGCGAATTAAGTGCCGCGGTTCGAGTAAGTTTTTCTTTTATTTTTTTTTTTTTATTTTGCTGCTAAACCCTTTTGCGCTCTGAAGTCTACACACTCTCCGAACATTCACTCTACCTCGTCGGCTATAAAAACAAGTTTTTTCTCCGCTTTGTGCGAGAATATTGCCTGTATCCTTAACCCCGCTTAGCCCCCTTAACTTTTTCCCTTTCCCTTTTTTTCCACACAACAAGCACCACAAGCGCTGCTGTTGTTGCTCAGTTGGCGCTTTGTTATTGTTGCCGCTGCTGCTGCTTCTGTTGGGATTGTTAGCCAGTTTGTAATTCTTTTGTTGTAGTTATTCTTACTCCACTCCTCTCAGCGCTAATTTTCTGCTGCTTCGTTTGCTTGACAAGTTGACGGAGTTGAATTTCTGCAAGAAGCCAGCTTTAGCTGTTTATTGTAAGGCTGTTGATTGCTTAATGCATAAACATCAGAAACTTTGCCGTTTTCGCATACAAAATTAACCCATCGCTGATTTATTGTTTCGCACTATTAGTTGCTGGAAAAGAAATAATGATTATTGACATATATTTCATTACACATTTTTTTATTTTTATATTATTTATTATTGAGCACTCTTCATGCTTTAAGTTTAGCAGGCATATGTTTGTATTCTTGCTCCACTCAGAGCAGTTTCTTCTAATGATTCTTACGTAAGAGTGTCTTTATATTTGTCTATCACTTGCTATGCTATATAAAACACTCTATATATAGTCGTTACCCTCACAGTCGTTGCTCTTTCTTGTCCGAAACTTTTCTCATTACGTGTCAACTTATTTCGCTGCCCCAAACCCGAAACACTGATTGTCTCTTAAGCCCCCATGAAAGCCCCAGCTCCCAGTTCCAGCAGCAAAACAGCAACTTTAACCCTAATTCATTATTAATTTCAAATTGAATTTACATTTACATAACAATTTCAATTTTGGTCTGCCGCAAAAGCCCCAAAAAAAAAAAAAATTGATTGAAAAATATACAAAGATCGCAGTTGTTATCTAGACCAGTAGGAAAGAGAGAGATGAAGCGAAGTAGACCTTCATCAACGTTTAAGGTAATGACAACAGCAATGGCCCATAACAATAATGAGAATTTCTCAACCCGAATGTGTTGCTTTTTGACTCTCACCACCCTCAGTCACCGTCACCATCGTAGTCTCTTGGTCCTTGTATGGGCCATAAATAAAACAAACGACACGATAACCACAAATTCCATTAAAAATCCCATTCTAGCATTTGGTTCATTGCTTCATTATGATGTGTCAGGTGGGAATGCTCAACCTCATCCGCATCCCCATCCTCATCCCCATCCTCATCCTCATTCTCGTGCTCATGTTTGGGAGCCAAAACTAACCGTCTAGCAAATGTGTTTACAGATAAACCCGAAAACCAACCAGCACAAAAAAAAACAGCAGCAGCAGCGATGTGTAGTTCAAAATTATGTCACAGCTTTTTTGGCTAGGACAACACACTATTCACCTGTCTCTGACCCAAGCAATCCCCCGTCCCCATCCTGATCCCAGCTCCATTTCCATCCCTCAGCGGGGGCATCCGTTCTATTTGACCTTTGCTTTTGAATAAAGTGTTGGCTAAAATGGAGAGCCAAATACCAAAAAAAAGTGGAGCGAAAAGCAAAGAAAGCAACAAACGAAAAGCTAACACGGAATGTAGGTCCTGTTCCTCGCTCGCTGTCGTCCTGTTTCTGTTTCGCTTTGCTACTTGCGTTGACATTCCCCCCGCTGTTTGTTGTGTTCTTGTTGTTTTTGCCACGTTTCCTCTTCTTCAGCTGCTGCTCTGTATTATCCTCCGACATTTCCGTTCGTCCTGTCGTCCTGTCGTCTGCTTACTGCTTTCTGACTTCTGTTTTCTCCTTATATTTCGTGTAGTTCCAAGACCTTGTGCATAAATAAATTTTCGCATGTTGGCGGCACATTTGACTGCCGTTTCACGTTTCCCCTCTCTCCTTATCCTTATTCGCACTCTCGTTTTGTTTTTCTCCCACATGTTATAATAATGCTTTTCGGACGTAATTACACTTTGGCTTTGAGCATGTTTAGGTTTTAAACTGTGTCACCATCGCCGGGTCTCGTTAGTTGCCAGTTTTTTGTGTATCACAGTGTAATTGAGTTCCGCTTGGGGGCGTGTCCGTCTCCTCCTCGTCCTGGTCGCGTCGTCCCTTTTGGCTTGCCCAGCAGCTGCTCAATGTCAGCGTTGATTGATTGAAGTAGCCATGCAATTGAGTTGGGGTTTTGCCTATCCGAAAAGGGTTTCACTCTGGCTTCTAGTTTGGCTGTTTGGTCGGGGAATATTGAAAATAATGGATTGTCCTGCACAAACTAATATCGAAATGGAAATGAAAGTGGAAATTTGAGTCTATTTAACTAATGGCATATTATTTTCTGTATCTTTTCAGGTATGTTTTGAACAGAGCTAAACAAGCTAATCTTATGTGTATTCTCTGAGTGAGTATTTTGATATTTACGAGAATGCTAAGGGCCCAAAGCGCTCAGGGGAAACATAATTTTTGTTTAATATGAGGATGGTAAAATCGTGTTGTTTGATTGATCGACATTGGCCAACGAATGGATGAATAATTGCAAGTGTTGTGCCTCGTTATCAGTTGCTTCCAAAGTCTTTTTGTGTCTTCATTTACAAAAGTGTTAAAATTTGAAGACTGTTCTCTTAAAGCCTAAAGTAAAGTAGTACATTATCTATTTTTTGTTCATTAATATCAAGAAATTCATGATTAATCTGATTATATTCTAAAGATTTGGCAACTTTGATCATAAGCTTACATTTATTATTATTATTTCCTCATTATACTTTCTATTTTAAATCGAACTCTTTGATAATTATTTCATCGAATCGAAAGCACATATTGCTAATTTCTTTCATCGAGCAATTGTGAAACAGTTTACGCAACTAAATGCATTAATTTTCAAATCTCACACTCTTGCCTGAGTTACAAATGCCATGGCAACTCCCTAGAAAACAGATTCGCGTCTCCGTCCCATGAGTTTGTTGTGGCCACTTGGCAAGAATTCAAACATTTATCTGCTGCGAAAAAGCCACATTGCAGCCTGCTGCTGTTTCGCTAGGGTCAAGTACTCAAGTAATCGTATCTACAGCAGTGCATAGTTGTTGTAGTGTAGTAGCTGCTATCAGCTTGAAAGCATCTCGAAGCGAGCGAGCGATGGCGCAAACGACCCACAGATGGCGCTCGAGCGGAACGAACGGGAACAGAAGGCTGCAATAACAATAGCAGAATAACGAGAAAGAGGGAATTGTCTTCTTTGGTTGCAATTGCCGCGTTACGCTTCAAGTGGCAAATGTGTGGAACTGACCTACAAGTTGCCATATGAACTTGCAACTTTTGGCAAATAAGTTGGCCCCTGCATCCTTCACAAACGCTCACCCGCCCTCCTTGACCCCCGTTCGCTTACCCTCTTTGACAGTTTGATGCAGTTTGATGGCAGCGAATGGCCAACGAAGCGTCGCAAGCAGACGAGTTTCCCAAATGTAATTATCGGGCAGCAGAACAGCAAAACAACAACTAAAGTCGCAATGAAGTGGTAATAAGTTGTTACGCTTGCTACCATAAAACATGGCATTGTGGGGTTAATAAAGCAAGCAGCCAGAGAGCGGGGGGTCAATGCTAGCAAGCCAGAGAGAGAAAGAGCGCGAGAGAGGGGAAGAGAAACAACTGTTGCTGGCAGAAACTCATAAATTTGAACACTTGCCACGTCGACTAAAGAAAACTAAATAAGTTGTTGTGTGTGTTTGCTAGTGTGTTGTGTTTATCAATTTGTGGAGCTATGGGGGACAAGTAGAAGGAGGTGAAGGTTGTGTGTATAAAGAGGCATAAATTCCATTTTTATTTCGCTTTGGACTAGGACTAATGCAATAATAACGTATATTTTATAGACCCAAAAACTTTTGCGCTACAACTCTTAGAACAGCTGCGACAGATTCATGAGTGTGCGCTGCGCTCTATGTGTGTGTGCGTGTGTGTGTATTAATTTCACACATTTACACAGCACTTTTGTGTCTCATTTTTCTTCGAGGGAAAACTTGCCTACTTTGCGGAAAAATGAAAGAAAGCAAGCGATGTAATGGAGGCGAGCGGCATCAAGTATACGCCAAGCAGTTCGCAGCATAGCAACTTTTACACGTTCTGAGTGCGCGCTGACTTGTTGCCCACATGTGTCTATATGTGTGTGTATTTTGATAAGAGTCATTTGGCGACTGCGTGTGTGTGTGTGTGTGTATATGAATGCGTAGCAAATTGAAATAAATCTTGGCAAGTGCGTTGCCTTCATTGCATGGCATTGAAGCTAGCAGCAAAGCAGTAGAATCGGCTGAGGAGGAAGCCAACGCACCAAATTAATAACTAGGCAGCAGCTAGACGTTCCCCTCTAGATTAATTATACGCACAAAAGGGAAGAAAAGTGAAAGACAAAGCAGGGAGGTGGGGGACAGGAAGACAGCAACTTCATATGATATATGTTCGAGTAAATTGCTTACTCTCGGACTGATAGCAGCAGCAAACTGCAAAGAAAAAGCGAGTTAATAATTTAAAAGCAAATGAAAGACGCACAAACAGCAACAACAACAAAACAACAAGAAACACAGAAATAACTTTGCCTATTCATTTGCTTAAAGAGACATCAAATTGGCCAAAGTCTTGGGCGTCATTTGTATTTTGACAACAAAGTACAAACTGGTCCGTTAAAGATAACAAAAGAGTTTATTTATGCACCGAGTTCTTCCCTCTTGTGTGTGGGCGTCACATTCATTCCGGGAATTATGTGCGAAATGTCAGGCTCAAGTGGGTCTAATAATATGACCTGGAATTGTCAAAAAGAAAGCAAAAGCCCACAAAACTCTGCGTATTCTTATGTCTGACTTCAAGCTGTCGCTTTGGCCTGCTCAAATAAATAACGACATAATTCTATTGACCTGGAATGACAATTGAAAATTTGTGGAACAAATTTTATGAAGAATGAAGATGATTCATCTTTTTTTATTGCTATAACTATAACAGAAAATCAGTCGTGTTTTTTTTCAATTAACAAGTAAAAGTATTGATGTTTATTAATAATTTTACAATTTACATTGCAAATTCCAAATAATGTGTTTTAGATTTCTGCCATAAAATTTATATTTATAGATGAAAATATTGTTGGCTAATTGGGAAACATTTCGGCAATTGCTTTTATTCGCCATTGATTATTTTGAAGAAACAATTGTTTAGAATGATTGTCAAAATGTTGTGATTTAATATAAATTGCTGACAGGTGGAAACAGTTTGCAGAAATTACATTCATAGATTTGCCAAATATTTCAACGAATAGCATTGAATAAAATATATTATTGTTTCTATTGCAACGATAATTTGCTTAAAACTTTTTAGGCCACTTCTGTACCGTTCTCTCTCTTCTATTCACTTGATCCCCATTTCTCACCTCGACGTTTTAAGCAACACAATCAAATCAAAAACTGTGTAAATCCAACAACACGTAAACACAACGAGCGCCAATCTAAATGAGCATACAACTAATTAAAATTCATGCGCCAAGAAGTAGACTACAAATAAAGCATAGCAGCAAATAAAAATCTCCCACTTTCCCCTTACCCGCCATCCCTTGGGCACTACGTGAGGTCACGCCCTCGCAGAGTGTGAGTTGTTGGAACGGTGATAAATATGGAGAGAAAAAAAAGCGGAGCAAGGGCAAGCTGATGATTACTCACTGCCAGTTTGGAAATCAAGGCAGCTTCCCGAATTTATGTGGCGCTGCGCTTTTGCTTACCACCTAGCGGGGTGGCTAATTAAATGACAGCGACGAATGCGGAGGCAAAATTAACCTTTAATTTTTGATAAACAAGCTCGAAGAACACACTCTAAAAATATGCAAACGGAATGAATGCAAATGAAGTGGAGCCCAGCTGCGAGCGCCAGACAGAGCCACGGAGTCCGAAGGGGCGCAGCAGGTGGCACAGAGAGAGGGATAGGGGAAAGGAAAGGAAACAACAGCAAAAAAAAAAAAAAAAAAAAACTGAAAATATTGTGTATAGTTGTGCCAGAGGAGCAAGGAGGGTGGGAGCCAGGGGGGGAGACAGAACAAACGCCACGCAGTTTCCGGTGCTCTCGACAGCCGTTTACATAATTTCAATATGGCGGCATTCGCTTTTTTCACTTCTTTTTGTTGTTGTTGTTGGTAGGCGCGCGCGTGGCCAGCAGCCGAAACGGCCACTTAAAGGACATGCCAGGAGCAGGCAGGCTGACTGCGAATTTTTCATTGTGTTTGCCCAGAGAGAACGCGAGACAGAGAAAGAGAGCGAGACAGAGAACGAGACGAGATGAAAAAGTAACAATATAAAAATTTGTGTTTATGTTTTACTTTATTTTGTTCATTTTCATTTTTATTATTTCGTTGTTATTCTGGCGCTGGCTGCCATCGAGATGACAGGCTGCCCACTTTTGACACTTATTTTTGACAGCTTAAGGACATTTGAGGGTCATGCACTTTAGTCCACCAGATTACCAGAGTCCCCAAGCCCAAAAGCGGCAAATTTCAAAATTGTTTGCATGTCTGAGATTTGTGGCAGTTTATTATGAATATGCGTGTGTGTTTGTATGTGTGGGTGTGTGTGTGTGTGTGTGAGCCACTTTACTCCCCTCCCCACTGTGGAGCACAGTGCAAAGTCAAGTTGTAGTCTCCGACTTTGTCCAGTGGTGAGAGGAGAGGGGCGTGGCAGGCGCAACCTAAACCACATTCATAATGAATGAGTGGGCGCCAACCCCAGTCGTTTTTCCGACTACACGAATTTTGTGTGGACGCTGTTGACTATTTAGCAAAAGCGGGTTGTCTTGGTGGTGAAGAGGGGGAGGGGGAGGGGAATGGTGTGTGTTAACTGACGACTTTATTGAACCTATGCTTAGCAACTGCTGCTGCCTGTAATTAAATTAAATTATGGTTTCGCCTCAGCCGAAACAAGCTAGAGCCTAGAGCCTCCCCCTCTCTCATTTCTCTGTCACTCTCTGTTGCTCTACGCTGCTGTCGTCTGGTATTTTTCGGTGCTTTGTCACATTAAAATTTAGTGGTGCTTTTAAGTGCCGATAATAAGATATTTTGTATGCTTCTGGGCAACGGACAACACATCAAGCGCAGCCTAGCGCCATGTGTTTAGCAGGACTCGCCCGCTGTTCTAGTGTTGTAGTGTGTGTGTGTGTGTGTGACAAAAGCAGTTTGCATAATTTAAAAGGCCTAAAAAGCAACTATAAGTTTCTGCCAGGGATTACAAATTTCTGTGGGACTCTTGTGCATGCCAAAAGATGTTGTACTCTGGAATTTGTGAGCGACTCAAGCTTGGCTTTTTTTGCTCTGACGGGGGATCGGGCGACATTTTGGGTTACTACATTCTTGTGGAATGTGTTTTTTGGGCAACATTTCGCTGTGTGTTCACACTCGGTTTGCTAAGCCACAAAAAAGGGTTGGCGACACTTTGGAGCATTACAGGACAACAGCTGCTTATTGTTGCCCCCCAAAATGTACATGCAGATGGCCTTCATTAAACGAAACGAATTCGCATCTCAAAACTGCCTCCATTTGGTTGACACAATGACAGCAAGAACAACACGATTTTATAAGGCAGCAGCTTAAGTCAATCATAGACGCAACTGGAGAGGTTTGGCTTTTTCAAATATTATGCAATTAAGTCTGCTTGAAATGTTAATGACACATTAGGCAAATGGGGCGGAAATGTAACGCATTTTGTGTTTAACAATTTCCTCGTTTCACTTTCTTTAAATGTGTTTCAAGACTCGTTATCAAAGCAACTATAGCTTATGAAGATCTTGACAATTGTAGCATAGAGATGAATGCATTTTAACAGCTTGATTGTCGTTTAAAATTCCATTAGGTGCAGCTGCATTAGCTGTTTGTTTTTATAGTGTTATTAAAGTCATATAATTGCAATTTTCCTTTAAATATCTTTATTTTCCTTAGGCAAATTAAGCGCTAGATTTTAAGATGCATGCCGAAAGTAGAGCTACTAAATTATGAAGTGCAGTTTGCGTTGTATTGACTAATCAACTTATATTTACGCTGCTGCATTTTCATTTAATAAAAATCTATTCACAGTTCAGTCAACTGCAGGAATCCATTTAGCGCATTAAATGCCGACACCTGCTTGCCAGCGAGTTCAATCAACCTTTGGTCTTGTGGCGGACTTGACAGACTTATTTATCTCAGATTCTTTATTGACCAGACAGAGTCTATGCTTTTGCACTCACTCAATAAAAAGTGCTTGGAGCACCTGGCAAACTGAATCACAGCAGTTTATGTAGCTGCGTTGCAAAATCAAACTGAAATGGATCGATTTACCATTCCCCAAGCTCTTGTCTGTCTCTGAGTGTGTGTAATGTGTGTGTTATTGTCTGTGTATGTGTTTGTGGTAATCAGCGCTATCAAAAGCAAAGCACGTTTAAGCTTAGAGAACATTGGCGACAAGACAACTAAAAAAGGTAAAAGCATAGACAACACTGAGCGCAGCGAGTGAGAGCTGACAGCTGAGCAAAGAAATGTTGGAAGACGTGTTAAGCGCCTTAAAGTATGCAACGGCACAGAGACAGGCGACCGACCATATGTGTCATTAGAGTGCGAGCGAGCTGAGCACACATGGCAATCGATAGCAAAAAGCAGAATTCAGAACACAACTTGACGGACAATTGAGGCACACAATGCGACAGTGGGCGTTGCCCTCTCTCCCCTCGTACAGCTGACAACAAGGTGAGAAATAAATGAGACTCACCTTCGCCTTTTGCTTGTGCCAACCATAATCATAGCGCTTATCGTTAGTTGTCTTCTGTGTGTGTGCTGTTTGTAGTGTTTGCCCCCCCAACTTCATAAAGGTGTCTCCCCAGAGAAGTGTCCTCTGGTTGAGTTGTGAGTGCTTCTCAGTCTCTCTCTCCCAGCACCACTTGGCAGTCCAATTTAATTGTGCTATGGGGAACGCTTAGCAGTCGCATTGACAGTGTTTTTGGACAGTTGTCCTCCTTCTCCTTGCTCCTCTCTCCAATTTGCATTGCTTGACTTTTGAGCCAAGAAATTTGCTTTCATGTTTCAACATATTTTTCATGCTGGTCATTGCAGACACACAAAACACAGACAGAGCCACAACTTTTGCAGCAGACAGTGCACAGTCTAATTGCTTGTTCAACTTGCCAAGAAAATCTCAAAAAATAAATGTATATAGATAGAAAGCGAGAAGCATAGAGAAAAAAGTAAAACACAAGCTAGAAAATAATATACAATAAAAAGCACAAAATGTGCAACATTTCCAAGACAAGAAATTCGAATAAAACAACTAGTTGTGTAGCACAAAATTAAGCAAGAAGAAATAAGATGAGTACGGAAAATGTAAAATCACATTCCGAGTTATTGGCATAAATATATTTCCAATGGAATGACTAAGATTGTAGCAAATAAAATGTACTTTTGTGCTGAAGACAGTAACGAATATATATATATCAATTAAAAAATACGTATTTTCATGTCTATTGTTTGGAAATTTTTGCGAATAATTTCCGCTGTTGCTCAAAGTATTTGGCAAACATTTGCAACTTCTGCACTTCTCACATCATTTGTCATTCCTTGGCACACAAATAAAATACGATTTGGTTGTTTTGTTATTTATATATATTTTATTTTATTAATATTACAACGCCTTCCACTTAACTGAGCCCTCGTGCAGCAGGAGTTTTCCATTTCCCCACTTTCCCATTTTCCATTTGCCAGAGACACAGACTCCCTGCAATTTCGATTCGTTTGGCATTGCGATTGGTGCTCGGCTGTGCGCGTATCGATTAATTGATTGATGAACATGCTATGAATAGCAGATGAAGGTGATGTTATTATACATAACATATGAAGCGATAAGCACACACAAACACACACACGAGCATACATATATAGACATGCAGCCTCAGCCAGAACGTAGCATACTTTTTTGCGCTCGCTTTCGCTTCGTATAAAAATTGAAGCGAACTGAGAACGTGTGCCTCTGCAACGTGCTAGGCACGTGAGTGCCAACTGCCCGAGAGAAAGAGGGAGAGAGAGTGGGAAAAAAAAACCTGACTGCTGCTGGTGTAGCGTTGGGGCATGAAAAATTGTTTGTATTGCATATTTTTAGGGGCCGACGCCGTGGAAGCGACCAAGCGTGAAACATGTTATCGAAGCGCTTTTAATGGAATTAATGCACAAAAAGCAAGCAGACGCCCATACAAATACACACACTCACACAAACACCAACACACACACACTGCCGTCACTGGCATACACAAATGATTTAAATTTCCAAGTAGATCGGGGCAAAAAAATCCAAGCTTAAAGGCGTACACTTTTTTGCAGTTTCCGGTTCATTCATGTCTTTCACTGCAGCTGTCGCTTGCCTGCTTTCTGGACAATCTTTAAATCCAATTTAATTTCTTACAATTTGCCATTAATTAATAAGCAACAGTTATATTGTCAGCTGTGCCGAGCTCTATGCTCTACACTAACTGGAGTTGAGGTGCTTATTAAATTGGTTACATACTCAACATCAATGTCGGCAAATAATTGTAATTGTATTCTGTTGAAAGTGCAATTAAAATGCTGTGAAGTAGAGACGAATGAGAACAAAGAGTGCAGCTCATTATTTTGTCTTTTTATTGTAAAAAATTGCAATAAAGTTTTGCCTTTTTAGTTTTCAAAGTCTATTATAATATTCAAAGTATCTCGAGCACAGAGAGTATCTCGCAGTTGCTTTTAATTGTATTCAACACAGGACAAGAGCAGCCTGAAAATGGTTATAGAGTGCCTTCAAAAAGTATGCTACATACTCGTGCAATTGAGTTATGAGAGCATGCGAGTTTGTGTGTGTGCGTAATTAGCCAAAAACATATTATTTTAATGACTGGGACATGCAGCTAGCCAAGATTTAATTATGAGGCAACAGCAAGCGGCCAAGCGAACAAATTGAATTCTCTCGCCAGGCCACAACAGGGGCAACAGCAGCAGCAGCCAACCCTGTAGCTTCATTTCCCCCACTTCCATCTGCCTCTTCCTTTTCCTCTTCTCTATGCTTCTTACATCCCCTCTGCTTCCCTTGGCGTAGAAGTGCCCGAAATTGACCATTAAAATCGTTTATGCATTTTGTGTGCTGCTTGTTGCTGCTCTAATTGCTTGCCCTGTGTGTGTTTGAGTGACTGTGTGTGCATGTGTATTGGTGTGCTGCTATATTGCACCGAGCGGCCATCATAAAATATTATTATTAGAAATTAAATTTTTATGCGTATACCTAGACGCTTGGCATCAAGCCGAATACGAAGCCAATGCTCAAGCTGTAGCTGAAGCGAACGCGTTTTTATTGCACACTTTTTGCTGATTGCCTCAGTTGAATTTGTGCCAAAATGCTTCAAATGAAGCCATCAATTTTAATGCACACTAAACTGCCCAGACTTGGCACTAGCGATACAACTCGTCCTTCCCCCTCCAACCAATGGCAATTGACACTCAGGAGCTGAGACTATGTGCAAGTCTTGTGCTGTGAAAACAGCGATTTAAATATTTATTAAAATTATTTTTGAGAATAGACGGTGAAGAAAAAACAAAATCTTCTTTAAATTAGCACTCATAATCATAATATATTATATTATACAAATTACAAGGTGATGAATACGTAAATTACATACTAATCTAATAAATATTTTTAAAAGTATATTTCGAAGTACATCACTTCAATTATTTTGAATTATTAACAAAAAAACAGCAATCAGCAAAAATCATTTATTTATTTGTTTGTCTTAAATTTAAATGCTGAGACATTCCGAATTCAATTACCACTTTAAGCTTCGCATGGTGGAGACTGTGAAAAATAATGTAGCTATTCAGAGCGAAGACAAGTGATACATTGAACTCCCAACTAAAGTGGGGGCTGGAGAAGGGCAGATAAACCGAGAGCAACCGCAAAATGCAAGCCACATAGACGCAGACCAAATCTCACGTACACACGCACAAAGAAGCATCGAGGATGTGTGTGTGTGTGTGTAAGTATGTGTATGTCCCCAGAAGGCGAAGTTGAAGCTCAAGCTGAATTATGCGGGCTGTTAATAGAGCATGGCAGAGACAATGACCAGGAGGAAGGGACGAAGATGCAGACTTAGACGCAGCAAGGCAACTCATGGAAGTTCTAAGCACGTTTAGAGTTAGCCACAAACACACACACTCACACTCGCGCACACACTCGCACAGACAAGCGAACGTTAAATGACACACAAATTCAATGTCAAAGCAGGAAAAGGATGAGAACAAAACGGACATAGAAGGGTCTGACATACTTACTAGCCAGCGCCCATGGTGATGATGACAATGATGATGGCAGCCAGACACACACACACACACACACACACACACACACTCGCACGGCAGTCACAACTAAATGTGGAAAAGTTTGATTTGCTGCAGCAGCAAGGGGGGAAAATAGACGACATGGAAAAAAGATGTTGGAATATATGAGCAAGGCAAGCAAAAAGTTTTTTCTCTTTTTTTTGCGCTGTTGCGGAAACGGAAATAGAATTATAAAAGCCAAGCTAAAGACGTTTACACATCATACAAAAAGCAAATGGCAAGCTGAGAGCGGGAGAGAGCGAAAGAAAGAGAGAGGGACCCACACACGCACACACACACACACAGACTCACATGGCAGGCAGATAAGAAAACTGTTTGCCAAAGGCTTAAAGCGGGAGCCGCCTCGGTCTGGGGGAGGAAAAGTTTTTGCCAAGTTCGTGTTGGGGCAGAAATTTATGAACAGGCAACCACAAAACTGTGTGTAGTGGTTGCTGCCAGCAGCAGCATAAAAGGACGGTGGTGCGGGGTGTGGTGCTGTGTGTTGGGGCTGGTGGTTGAATCAAAAATGAAGTGCGATTTATGGTCATACAAATCAAAGTTTGGTGCTTGAGTTGATTGCTAACAATCTTTTGTATGACACAGTCGCATGAAGCGGTTGCCAAAGTGTGTGAAGCGATGAAGAGGGGAGGGTGGGCGGTAGTGGAGTGATAGAGCTGGGAAGTATGGTGGTGGGGGTGGGTTTCTGTAATATTTGACACTCGCTTGGCTGACTGCAGGTGTAGCCAAAGAGATTTGTGGTACAAATTAGTCGAAATGTGAAAAATGAGGTGATAAATTTTGCAAAGTGCGAGCCAGAAACTTTTGAATTGAATAGAGAGACGATGATTGCGACAAGGACAACGAGAACGACAACTAGAACGACGAGGCGACAATGAACGAGACCAAAGACCGATGGGGATTTATGAACAATTATAAAAGCTGTGGTGAAATTTTCCTAAAATGCGGAGATTTGTGTGGCAAAAGTTTTCCAGCAGCAGCTGCTAAGCCTGACCCTCCATCCACTGCCCGACGTCCCTCCCGACTATAATACGAATGTCCCTTGAAGTTGCCAACGATTTGGTTTATGAGCTCAAATTTCGATTTGGGATTTTTATGGGGAATGGGCGTTGGGGTCGTTGCGCTCTCATGCATTCATTGAATCACTAATTTCACTATTGTTTCTATGCACAAAAGGATGGCAACGACTGTGGCAGGTGAATTGATTGAAAACGAAAAGTTGGCCTAGTTTGTAATTGAAAAAAAAAATTTTTTGTTTAAAGTGCGAGAGTTCTATAGAGACGACAGTTAAAATGAATTCAGTGAGAATCAACGGATTATAATAATTAAGTGTTTTTTCCAAATAAATTCTAAAATATTTACTCTAATTTTACGAACATTTAAATGAGTTTAAATGAAATCAACAGTTGAGCTTGGGGTAGTTAGATTTGGCAATTCCTCATTGAAGTTTTCAAATGATGTTCATTGGTGTTCTTCGACACACTAAACTTCCCCTTGGCAGCCATTTAAGATCGATGCTTGGACCAAGCCCTTTCACCGCTAGCAGCAACAGCAGAGATGGCAGCCACACAATGGTTACGACTAGTTTTAACGATAGCCCGCATCACCTTGGGCCAGACTCAGTGAGAGCAGACTAACACCGGAGACTGAGGGTCGAGACTCACACCCAGCGAGATGTGTGTGTGTGGAAGGGGCAGCCAAGCAAGTCGACGACGACGCATTTGGCACGGCTAATTCAGCACAACATACGACGCATTACAGCACGAGGCAAGGGACTTTGCCAGCCAGGCAGCCAGGATTTGCTAGTTGAGAAATTGAATATTTCACATGTCTGTTTGAATTTTATAAGCACTGTACGAACTAGGAAGCAGGGCTACATCGAGCGGAAAAGGAAGTGTACCAAAGAAATGGAAGCGAAAGAATACACAAAAAAAAAAAAAAAATTGCGAGTAGAAGATGTGAAAACCTAACCAGCAAACCAAATAGAAAAATTGAAAATACTAAAAAAAAAAGAAGCAAAGGAAAATAGAAAATAAATCGAGAGAAGCTGCTGCTACTGCTGCAGCAGGACGAGGAGGAAGAGAAGTGTGGAACGTGAAACGTGAAACGACTGGGCGCCTAATCTAATATGCCACAGTGCAGGAAATTTGTGGACAGAAGCAAAAGAAAGCACAGGCAGCAGACAGGCAGAAGAAATAGACAGTTAGACAGACAGACAGACATATACAGAAAAAGAGAGGGAGAGCGAGAGAGGGATGGGGACAGACTCAGTCCAGACGATACTGATTGCCGGTTATGGCAGAGAAAGAGTGGGAGAGAGAGAGAGAGAGAGAGAGAGAGAGAGAGTGAGAGAGAGACTCAAAATGGACAAGTTAGTTTTCAGAGCTGAAACCCTCCTGACAAACGTGCGAAATAAATGATATCTTATCTCACATATCCACACATTTACACACACACACACAGACACACTCAGGGAACCGCTGTAAATGGAGCGTAAATTTCAAATTATGTTATAGGCTTTTGGCTCGATAAGTAAATTGTATTTCTTATGCAATTCAAGCGTGTGTAATTGCGTGTGTGTGTGTGTATAGTGTTGTCTAGTGAATTATGGAATATGTTTTCGGCGTGTGTGTGTGTGTGAGGACTACAAACTATCTTTCATATTTATGCGGGATTTATGAGCATATTTCATGTGGCTTTTTGATAATTGAATTGACTACAACTTGAAACCTTCAAAACTACTTTATTCGCCTTTGTGCAACGTTGGTTTATTTAACATGACAGCAACTTAAATTGTAAATGCGGCATTTGAAGGATTTTAAACAAATTGTTATTGAAAGAAAGTCGTTGTCAGTTATGTATTAGCCAAAATTATTCAACCACTTTTCTTGAACTTGTTGACTCTGATATAAATTGCAAGTGCATTTAAAAGTAATTTGAATATTTGCTCATAATTACTGAAAAAAGAATAACATGTGCAACATCCTTGCAGTTGTTTAGCAAAAAACAATTAAATTACCATGAAATATTCATGGCAAATAATCTCGAAAACATGGCTCAGCTCACAATGTGGCTTGCCACATTTTGGATCCCACTTTCGGCTACAAATCAAAACGCATTCTCGTATTTGTTTTGCATAATTTGTAGGCAAGTCCTAAAGGCAAAGGCAAACCACACACAGTCCATAAATAAATCAATGCTAAAACATAAACAAATTGCGAGAAGGCAGCCAGCGAGCAAACAAATAAAAAAAGAAACGGAGAATATGTTAAAACATAATGTAAGCATTTGAATTTACAAGCCAGCATCGGCAAAAGAAGGCGAAAGAAAATGAAGACGAAAAGAAGAGGGAAACAGGAATATATTTATAGGCTACTTAAAGGCTTACTTAGAGGCCACATCGCTCTTAAGGCCACTTTAATTTCAATTTTCAATTTGCATTGCTCTCTCGCCCTGACTGTGTTTGTTGCTACGCTCTTGAGCTGTTGGACAACACTGGGTTGCCATACAAATTGAATCATTTTTGTTCATTTCAACAGCAGCTGAATCTTTCTATGGCAATCCATACAACGTTGCACTCTCTTTCGTTCTTTCGCCCTATTTCTCTCTCTCCCTGTCTTTTGCTCTTGCCACTGCTAGCGTGTCTGGCAAGGTGTTCCGGCTGGCAAAAAGTGTCGTTCTTTTGAATTTATGATACTAAACACACACAACACTCGCAGTGCCAGAGGTTGAATGGCGACTTTATTCATATGGCTGCTCAACTAAACCCACCTCCGTCGCTTCCACACCCCTCCAGACTTTTGAATAGCCCTCTGAATGCGAGTGTGAGTGTGTATATATCTTGAGTTCTATGATACGACGTATTCCCTTTGTTGGCTTTGTGTTGCACTTTTGCCGCCTCTGGCATTAACATTATAAATTAATTTCAAATTTCAATATTTGCGCTCTTCTTATTCTTCTTATTCTCTTGCAGATCGCACCATTCAGGAGCATGAGAACAAGAACGTTGTGCTGCCTTGTCCTGTGAACGAACAGAAGTGCGGGAAACTGCACTCGCTGAACTGGTTTAAAGGCGATACTCGCATCGCTGCGATGCTATTGGGCGACAGCAATGTCACGAGTGTGAACGATGAATTTAAAAATAGGTAAGCGAAGTAGTTCCAGAAATGTCTTATCGAAAATAACATGTACTTGAGAAACTTTCATAGCTTAAAGTGTAATCAAATCTCTTTGCTTTATGGATTTTTTGCATTTTTCGATATCAAGACTGTTAGGAATTACAATATTATAAGTTATCTACCAACTATAATCTATTTAAATTCATTTGTATCTATCTATATTCAATGTAGCTGCCAAATATTTAAATATTAACCTTTGAAAGTTTATGAGAATTATATATGATTTGTTTGCTCATCTTCAATGCCTTTTTAGAGTAACTGTTGAGCAGAATCCATACAGATTAGTAATTAAGGACTTGAGAATATCTGACGAGGATATCTATCTATGTGATACAACATTTTATATACCAGAAGAAACGTGTGATAACTTCAATGGCTATCGTGTCGAATTGAGAGTCTTAGGTAAGTTACCAACACATTAATCTCGTGATCATTGATTAATCTCATTTGTGCATGTCCCAATCATAAAACAAGTAATCGCTTTACAAACAATCTATCTATCTCTGAATCTCAATTTTTATGTTGCGCTTACTTTGTTGAGATTTTTCAACTCTCTTCTGTTCTTGTATCATTGTACAAAAGTTTTTGTATTTTTGGTTCTGCTTAAAGAAAACTAACTGCTAAACTAACCTATAAACACAAAGAAGAAAAACTGATTTTATAAAATGCTATAAACATATGCATGGAGCTTATTGCCTACTAACAAAATAAACAACAAACAAATTGGGGAGGGAAATTCGGTGAGAATGTTGCATGTCTATGAAGCGAGTGAAGCAAAGTTATGTTGCTGCTTATTGTATTTGTCCCCTTAATGCAATGTGTTGAATAATTTCAGTTAAATAATAATGGAAACAGTATGGAAATGCAAGCGCTAAACGCATTCTTTAAATGCTGTATTTTGCACTTGGGAGTTTCTCTAAAAATTCTCAACTGCAATTTGTAAAGTTTTTAACAACAATTTACAATTCTAAAGCCGAAATGCGTTGCCAAATCGATTGCATTTTCACTCTGAATTCGTTTCGCTGCAAGTGAATCAAAATGGATATATCGACGTATATATGTATATGTTTGTGAATGCCTTTTTGCCTGCCTGCCTTTACACGCCTACATCCACTTGTATATATACAATAATTGCATCATATACTCCGTATATCAATTCGTATATCGTTCTATATGTATGTATATCAAAATGTTAACCGTGCAAAACGAAACTTTACTCTTTTACCATAACATTTGAACGTGTCAAAACTCATGCAAATATTTTCTCTTAACTGATTGTCCCACCAAAAAAATAAAAAAAAACACTCAAAAAATCGAAAAAAAAATGAAAATGATTTGAAAAATCGCATACAAAACGCTCGTCCACATCGACATGGAAATTCTAAAAAATACATATAACATATATACATACACATCTATATCTATATATGCATTGCTAACAACAACAACAAAAAAAAAAATCAAAATCCACTGAAACTCCACTAAAAACCAAAAACTAACCAACAAAAAAATACTGAAAACAAATCGAAAACTAAATCAAACACGCCACGCCTCTTATGTTCACCACCGCCTTTCTTCTCCTCTCTCTCCTGCTCTCCTCCTTCTACGCCAAACGTGTGCACTCACCAACAAAATTGTTTTTTTCTATTCGTTAACCCAAAATTGTATTGAACTGTGTGCCTCGAATAAAATAAAAAATCCAATTGAAACCTGAAAAAAACCGAATACTGCAAATTATAACCTGATGTGAAACTCAACCTAACAACAATTTAAACTCCAAACAAATGGTTTAAATTAAATTTGATTTCTTAAAACAAAAAAAAAAAAAACAAACCAATTATGACAACCAAAAAAACAAACAACAAAACGTTTTTGGCTATGAATAACAAAAAAACTGCGCAAACAAAACGTAGAAAACCTTGGTAAATTTAAACAAATTATTTAAACAAAAAGGAGAAAAGCCCATTATTAATAAACATTATTTATAAAAATTTATTTAGTTGAATGGCAGTTGAATTTATCAGTTTTATGAAGAATGAAGAATGACGTGGTGTTTTGGGTTATTTTCAATTACTTTATATAGTTTAGTTGAAACTTTTCACTTTCCTCTATCTTAATTTTCATATATTTTACATAATATTTCATTGCTAGCTGCTCTTAAAGTCGTAAATTCACATTGAATATATGAAGCGAAAGCTGACTAATTTTCAATAATATTTTCTATGGATTTACGGCCTTAAAAAACCTGCTCATTCAACTTGCATTTGAATTGATGCATTACAATAATTATTTCACTAGTTTACTTATAAATTTTCTTTTCATTTCTTACGCATTTTCATTTCGAAAATTATTGCTCTCAATTGTTTCATTTAATTATTTTCAATTTTTGCTAATAATGTTTTATATACAACGCATAAAAAATCAAATATGATTTATTAAAAAACACAAATTCAACATTTTTACCTCCCGAAAAAAAAAACAAATGTAAAAATGCAAAAATGCAAAAAAAAAATTGAACTACGCACACACACACATACACACACGACCACCAACACATACAAATGTATACTCACACACACACACATACAACACGAACACATCTCGAATGTCGTTGGGACGAAACAGTGCCACCCACGGAGGTTGTGATTTTGGACGCCAAGGGCGACCGCATCGAGAACGGCAGCATCGTGGGACCCATGCAGGAGCGCCAGAGCCTCAAGGCGACCTGCACGGTGAAGAACACACGCCCCCAACCCGAGGTGGGCTGGTGGCGCGGCAGCAAGCGCCTGGCAACATGTGAGTATAGTATAAGACTCTCCCACTGCCAACTATGGTTACAAGGTAGCAAGCATAAAGGTTTTTCGTCATAAAAACTGCTGAAGCGCGTTTATTGATTCCCGCTCCCCGTAAAGTGAGTTAGAAGCATGGCGGGCCGGCTAAGCAGCCAATTTGATGTATAAGCCCATGGCGAGGAATTCAATGGAATGGGTGGGGAATTGAGAGTGAGAGAGAGATAGCGAGAGACGGAGTTGGGTTTACGATGCGCCACAAAGTTTATGCAGTGACTGACGAGCAGGGTCATAAAGCCAGGTCCAGGCCACGGAAGGATTTGGCTTCTTATCAGTGTCAGTTTCACTTGTTTTTGTTCATTTCGGTTTTTACTTTTTTTTTTGTTGCGACTCCGTCCCCTCTTGGAATTGGAATAGGCAAATGCCCACAGCAGCAGCAGCGGCAGCATCAGCCCATAAAATGTGATGCCCTTTTATTGTAAAGCATAAAAATAAACTTAGAGGCGATTTTCATTAAATTTTTAAGAGCCCCCAACCGCCCGCAAAAAAACTGAAGGCTCAACCCGTCGCAACACGCATCAAACCACGCAGCAAATTAATTGATTTCTATTTTTAAAAGCTGCCCTTTGCACAAACAGTCATTACATTAGCTAGAAACCAGAATTTAAAGGCAGTTGAGCAATGAAACAGAAATAAGGGAGAAGAAAACTCTTCAAATATTTCAGAAATTTTTTCGGTTTACCTTTCTGGCTGGCCTTGAAAAGCACTTAAGGTGATTTTTTATGCCCCAAAAAAAAATCCCCCGCAAACGATTTGCAACGGAAGCAACGTTCTACAAGGCGCCAACAACATTTACTTTATTTTCCTCATTTTTTTGCTGGCATTTCCGTTTACTCTTCGACGTCGTATTTTTTTGTTTTTAGTTCCAAGTTATTCTTGTAGAGCCCTCTAATTGGCGTCGGTCTGTGGCTTAGCAACCCTTTTGTGTCTGCCATGCAATAAGCCAAAAAGGGGCTGAAAAAGCACCGGCAAATTCTGATTCACATTCTGATTATGAATCTCTGATGCCGTGCGGAATTTTATTTATTTTGATTTTAAAAGCCTTTTGCTTATCATAATTGCTTGTAATTAGGAAACAGGTTGATGATGATTTTGAGTTTGGAGAGTGGGGTCCAAAATATATGTGTGCAGATTATACTTTTCGTTTACACCTAATGAATAATAAATTCTCACTTGAACTCCACAGATTCGGCCACCCACGATCAGAACGATGGTCTCTATACGTCGACACTTGAATTGGACTGGCAACTGTCGCGTGAGGATCTGGCACAGGATATCGAATGCCGCGTCGAATCGGCAGCAATTAAAAATGCAATTGTTACCAAATTCGGCGTCGATTTGCAAGGTGAGTCATCATTCGGCTTACGTTTAATGCCTAGACCGTCTAAAATCATTTTGCTCCCCACCCGCCCTTATTTGGCATGACTCAACTGCCTATCATTGTAAATGGCAGCCATGAGTCAGTTATAGAATACGACTTATTTATGTAGGTGCGCTTAGTTATATAGCTGTCTTAGAGCTGCGCCGAAAAAGGGTTCAGTTTTTACGACTTTGTTTTGAACTTTACAAAATATAAAAAGCTCAGAAAGTAGCTAATACTGTTGAAATGTACAAAATAGAAAAACATTCACAGCATTTTGCTTTACAACAAGCCTTATATTCAACCAACTAGTTAACTGAGAATTGAAGATAAGTTCAACTAAAAAATTAATCCATTTAAGGCGCATTTAGTAAATTAAATGTATCAATACATTTGTCAATCAGTTTTGCGAAGTTTGGCACCCTGACAAATGACAACCTGAGGCAACAAACTTGTCAATCCTTTAAAACACACTCTTGCTGTTCGCTTTGCTTTAATCAACATAAATTAAAAAGCGTAATAAATTTTCAGCAACAACAAAAAGAGGGTGGGAAAAAGGAAATCGAAATTGTCGCGACATTTTGACATGTTTTGGGTTCATTAACCCGGGTCTCTGTCGAATTTAAAGCGAACCTTTCTAATTACAACGCACAACAACATTCCCGGAGGCGAAATCAAAAGAGCCTTTTTACGAAAGTCATGCAAATAAATTTTTTTCTAATTAAAAGCTGACAATATCGAATAACATTTTTGCCCGGAACTCTCCACTTTGTTCGCTTCCTTGTGTGCGTTTTTTTTTTTATTTTTTTTATCCTGTGTCTCTTGCTCTTTCGATTGACGAATGATTTGACATTTTTGTTGAGGCAATTAATGAACGTCATTAAATGTAACATAAAACTGAAACACCTAAGCCAAGTTTTTCATTTGCAAAGTGGGCACAACAAATTGATTGATGGCCCCCGCATTCACCCACCGCAACCCACTAAAAGCCCAGGGCTCATGGGGCGAGGAGAAGAAAATAACATTTACCCATAGGATAGTAGGATAAGGATAAGTTCTCTCCGCATGCAAATTGCCATTATTAATGTTTTATATTATGGTACACAAGCAAAAAAAAAAAAAAAAAAGCAAGAAAGAAAGAAAAGCGAACAAAAAAATAGAAAAGTAGCAGAAAATGGCAAACGAGCCCTTAACACACAAAAGCCAATTACAAGTTGAGCATTTTAAGCAATTTTCTAACTCCCTTCGCCACCCACTCTCTAACTCGCTGTCTTTTTAACATTTTTACAGTGCGACCCACGAGCATAGACATCAATGGAGTGGAACATCATACGGTGCAGGGCAGCAAAGTGGTGCTAACATGTGACGTAAGTATTGCCTCAACTCTCTATTCAATAAGGGCTAAACGGACGAAGGTGTCGTGAGGGGGGAGGACATGACTGCAGCAGTTACGGACGGATGGCGAAGCAACTGCTGTCACACAGTGCAACCGAAACAATTTGCGAATGATTGAAAAATAAACTGACTTCGCTTATCACAAAATAGAACATACAATGAGTGTGAACAGAAATCAATGTTCCATTAATATTAACTACAACTTAAATCATTCATAAATCAAAAGCCAGAGTCAACTGGAAGTTGTAGCAATGAAGTTAATAAATACTACAGCCATTTATTTTCATCTTCGATTCTCACAATTAATACGTAATTTACTATTTATTTGCTGTAACCTAACTCCTTCGATTTAGCTGCACTGTGCATCGGGCAGTTTTTAGTGCACGTCGTTGCTGTTGTCCTTCTCGTTGTAGTCCGAGTAATTGACAATAATTAACTGTCAATTATTTTGCGATTTTTCGTCGACATCGAGGACATGTGAGTGTGTGTGGGCACCTGCATGGCGAAGTCCTGCAACATGCTGAGCCTTAACATAGTCTACGACAATGCCTTGTTATTGGCCTGAGCCTCTTTGTCGCCCCAACTTCACCTCCACCTCCAGCCCCGACACTGACTCTGGCTCTGTCGCTAGCTCTGTTTTTGCCTTGTGCCAGTTGCCATTGCATTTTAATGGAAAAGTGTTCAATTGGCTGCAGTTTAGCAGCACTTTGTCGCCGAACACACACAGAGTGGGCGGAAGTGTGAGAGGCACAGAGTGGGCTTTGTGTGCTTCGTGTGCACTGTGAAATTATGCAAAATTGTCTATTGATTGCGTATTATGTTTAATGGAATTTTATGCAATTGTTTTACTGGCCCGACTCGAGTCCTTTGGCCTCAAGTTCGCTGCTCAGCAGGTGAAATTGTTGCCTAATGGAAATATGAATATGTGCACTTGTCAGCTAATGGAAATTTAATGGCAATTGCTTATAGCTGACGTTACCCCCCATTCCCTGCATATATTCGACCATAACGCATACGCCACGTTCGCCGTTTGCCGTTTGTCGTTTGACAAGTTGTCGAGTCTGAACAAATATAAAATAATATCGAATTTGTTTGCATTTTTCTTGCTTTTGACAGATACATGGCGCTCGCCCCGCAGTTAACCTCACCTGGTATAATAGCACCTCCACAATAAGTCCCGAGGAGAATGAACTCACTGAAATACGCACCAAGGCTGTAAGTAGTAAGCAGCGATTGCCAATTGATAATTTATTTGAATTTCTGTTGCACTTTGCAGTTCGAGAAGGCGGATGGCACCTATCACACCCAGTCGGAGTTGATATTTAATGCCACACGGTTCGAGAACGATGCCGTCTTTCGCTGCGAGGCCGAGAATATTGTGCTGCAGATCAATCGCGAGAAGCCAATGGCTTCGGATTTGACTTTGGAAGTGATGTGTAAGTAAATGAAATTATAATTAATAATATAATAATAATAAGTTAGTATAACCACGTATTAAAAATAGTTCCAATTCTATAATAATTTTATTATATACTTGATATTCCAACAGATCCGCCTGTTGTCGTCGTCAGCCCACCGGAAATGGTCGCAAACACCAGCGAAATGGTGCTGCTTCGGTGTGACTATGTGGCCAACCCCGCGTCGCTCACTCAAGTAGTTTGGTAAGTTTTTAAAGCCAGATACTAACGCTACACAAAATTCAGAACTAAAATAAAAAAGCGCCCCGGGGATATGAAGGCGGCAGGCGAGTGTTTGGCGAGAAGGGAAACGACCAACAAAATGCGGCCAAAAATGCAAAAGTCAAAAGCGAATGCAAACGAATTTAAATTGCTTTTAAATCCGCCCTACAAATACGCACATGTGACAGAGCAGGTAATAGAGAAAGAGAGAGAGAAAATGAAAGAGAGGGTGAGAAATTGCGAGCCCCGAGGCCGAAACTGACGCGAGCTTTGTTGTATTGCGTTGGCGCCTGGGCAAAGGTGCCAGGCAACAAACACACGGGGCACGGGGCGTTGAACGTGGGACGTGGGAGGGAACTGAACGAGAGGAGGCTGAAGCAGAGCCCGGGGCTGCCTGGCAATGCTGTGTGACTTTGAAGCCACAGAGAGGCAGAGGCGCAGGCGGGGGGTGAACAAGAGACAGAGGGAGAGATGAACGACGACGACAGCGGCAGAACTCAATTAAACTAAAATTTCCACAGTAAACAAAAATCTAATTAAAAACAAATACAAAAGTAAATAGACAACAAGAGTTGAAATCTACGCAACAAGAGAAACAACAACGACAACAGCAAAGTGCGTGAAATGGGTGCACTTTCTGTTTACACATACACACACACAGTGGAACACACCTTTTCCCTCGTTCGTTTCCACTACGTTGCATCGCATTGCATTTAGGGCTCTTCAATAGCGAGAATGCATTTATCTGCTGCAAATCAAAACAAACTCGCAAATGCGTAATGTGAATGCGAATGCGAATGCCGAGTGGAATGTAACCAGAAATTGCTGCTGTTGATGCTGCTTCAACTGCTGCTGCTGCTGCAGCTGGGCTCAAGCTGCAGGCTTGTTGCATGTGGCAACGTCACTAAACAGCGAGAAATTTTGCCCAACTTGTCTGATCTTCAAGTGTCAAGTCATTTCGATTGAACGAAAACTTTGGAAGAGCACAAAGCATTAAATTACACCTTTGATAATTACTGATAGTTATTTGACTTTCGTAGTAGTAAAAATTAGAAATACAATAGACAATAAACTAAAATTTTGTAATTTGATCAGATTTAATTCATATTGATTTCTTAAATCTTCAATGAACCAAACCGAAAATAAAATATGCTTTAATATTGAAAGAGCCATGCGAAATCTAAATACTTTTCTAAAGTGTCGCAACACTTAAAGACGCAAATGATTATTTATGTTCAATATTCTTTGTGTGTATAAATTTATAATACTGTCAAGCGTAAAGCTTTGAAATACGTTCCAAAGTTTCTCGTGAGCTTTTTCGCTAAGTGCAAGTGACGCTGTGTAAAAAATACAAACAAGGACGCGTGCAAAGCAACTGCAATTGCAGCTACAACGCGATGCGATGCGACGCGGATCACGAATAAAATTGCACAATGACACGCGAACAGAACGCGGGCATAATGCAAAATCATCTCTGTCATGGAAACCAACTATCCAACTAACAAACCAACCTCTCTCCTGACGCGTCCTCTGTCTGCGAGGCTGTCGAGCGAAGCAACATGTGTGGATAGTTGTGTCTGACAAACTTTGGCCAAATTTCAGCTGGACAAAGACTATTTTTGGTGGCAGCGAGAGCGCGCGCTCAAAATCGCAACTGACGCGCAAAATGCAAATTGCAGTTGCGAAATTCATTCACAGATTCACATTGATGCGGGGAAGGGGTAGGGGGTGAGCACACGTGACGTATGTGCAACATTCATTTGGCTTTGGTTACAACAAGAGTTCCATGTGATTTTCTATGTGTGCGTGTAGGTGTTGATAAGAAGTGCATAAGAGATATGAGCACGTCCTAATTGCATTCACTCAACCAATGCCAACAATGCAAATCGAACTAGAAACGCATTTCTATGGGGCGAACAGGATCTAATCAAAACTACGCTTTTGGCCTAATTAAAGCGCCGAGATCGCTCTGGCGACAAAAGTTAAAGCTGCGCTTGATTAATAGTGCACGAAAATGCAATGCGAGCCTCACTGCCCCTCTATGTTGGTTGGGGGTGGAAATGAAGTGTCAACGCCACGCAAAGTCCTAATTACACAACAACAACAGCTCAGCGAATATGATGAATGAAGATGGCACAACAAAACTCTCTCACAAACACACACACACACACACACACACAGACTACGACGTGAACACGCGCGTAGTTAGTGTGTCAAGTGGCTGCATTTTACAAGCCTTTTGCCACATTTTCACAGTTTTCTCTCCGCATTTTCCACTTTTATTTCGCTTGTTGTGTGTGTGCGTGTGTGTGTGTTGCTAATGCCAACTGAGAAATTAAATGCACACACAAAAGAGACACAGAAAATTTATTTAGCAGGCATTTCATTTACGCCTGTCTTCCACATGCTTCCTATCTCTTTCCGACCTCCCCCTCCCCCCTCGCACTCTGTGCGTGCTTTGTGGCTAAAAAGTGAAAAGCTTTGCCAGCGCGTTCAGACAGCGCATTTTGCGCTTCCCTCTCGCTTGCAACGTGCAGTTTGTGTGTGCGCCATTTTTGTAGCATACATTTTTGGGGCACACGAATTGTTAAGCATCGCCATTTGCGATTGCTTGGCAACAACATATTATAAATTAATTGGATTTTAAGAGCACAATGAATAGCTGACAGACAGGTGTAGACGCTTTTGATATACATACAATTATATTTTGCAAATATTTTTATATAAATTATATTTAGCAGACAATAAAATAGAAAATCATTGGAAGGTACCTAAAATATATATAGTCTATTTGTTGCGGCCCCTTTCGACAATTTCTTTAAATTGATTGGGAGAGTGAAATGTATTTCTTCAAAATTTTAACCTGTTTAAGTACTTTCAATCTTTGTCTGTCCAGTTAAATTCAACTTAACTGTGGCTCCATTTGTTTTGCCATCAATTTGAGTTAATTTGAGTTGTAATTGGTGTTTTGCTACTGATATGTATTAATGATGATGCATTAAAATGCTTTCTCACGTAATATAATTCAATTGCTATCGCGCATAATGATCTGATATAAGAGATCGAATCGCCATTGTTTTATGCATTCAGCGATTGTGCGAGCATTTGACTTGTGCCTGCCTCACGAGCGCAGTCAGCATGAAATATTTACATAAAATTAATCTTAATTTGTTGCGCCCTGCAAACAAAAGCCAAACAGTGAAGGGGAAGACGATAAAGAAAGAGGGGGGAGAGAAGGAGCAGCAGCCTGCTTAGTGCACGTATTTGTGATTGCTGTCCAAAGGCGAATACAACACAAACAATGGCAGTAGAGCAACCCTTAAAAGCGCCAACAACTCGAAACAGCCATTCAATGATAGACCGAGGAGTTTCCCACTCTACACACACACACACACACACACAACCACACACACAGAGTCTGGCACATAATTTATAAATCACCACAAAAGTAATTGTAATTGTTGAATTATTTAAGCGACGGGCGGGCCACAAATTTGCCTCAGACACACACAGGAGAAAGACAACAGCAAAAAAAAAGGACGAAGAAAAGCCAAGACAAAAGGAAGCGAGCGGCGCGTCGTTGACTTTACGGCTTGTTGACGACAAAGGCGGCACTCGCCCTCCCTCCCCGCCTTTCTCTCTCTCTCAATCTCTACCTCACTCTCCATTTCTCTCCCTTCTCTGTCTTGCAAACCAATTAAAAATGTCTACCCCAATGTTGTGTACGCACACACATGAGTAAATTAATGAGCTGCTTGAGAGCAGCCTGTAGGCCGAAGAAAAAGACGTCAAGATATAAAAATAATATCAATACTTTTCCTGTATGCCATTAAGAGCACTTCCGGCTTGTCGGGTCGCACACGATTTCAGACTGGACAAATGGCGAAAAGTCGCGTGGCGAGTGCGGCGGGGTGGTAAAAATAGCTAGGAAAATACATGAAATGAGGGCGTGGCTTGTTAGCTTTTTGGCCAAACGAAAATACTTTCGATAATTAAAATTAATTACATGAAAACGATGATGATGATGATCATGGTGATGTGCTAGATTTAAAGCAGCACAAACGTCTTGCAATCGTTGCGCTCATTAAATTAACGAGGCTGCAACACTGGAAATTACTTCAGCCAAAAACTGTAATATCAATCACGAGGTGAAATGCGAGAAAAATCGTAAAACAATGTAAAAATCGCGAAAATCGAAAATGCGCGCTACGAAAATTGTTTTTTGTTTTTTTTTTTTTTTTTGGTATTTTTCTCTTGCCACTGGATATTGTTGTTGTTGCTGTTATCGTTTGGCTGTTATTGTAAATCAATTAAAATTTATATTGAGCCTGCTCTGGCTCGCGTTGTTTGCAACTGCAACTTGGCAGCCTACGTGGCAGCCCCAGCTGAGGGCAATATAATTTGCATTTATGCCGCCTGCCGCTGTAAAGTATGAAATTCTTTTTTAATTTTACACACACGCATACACTTGTGATGTGTATGTGTTTGCGTAAAATTGTTTTAATGCCACTGGGAAATGCGCAGCCAAAAAGAAAAAAAAAAAAAAAGAAATGAACGAAAGCATTGAACGAGAGAGAATAATAAATCGAAGCTGGCCGAGAGTATCAAGCATCTCCATTGTCTGTGGCTAGGCATCAGGTTAATAACTGCCTTTGTGTTGCCGAGTGGAGTCTCTTCTGCAATGCGTGTTTTTGTGTTGTGTGTGTGTTATGTATGTGTTGTGTGCGCTTTTGTTGTGCCCTGTATCTGTAGAAAATAGCCAATAAAGGGTACTTTGGCTGTATATAAGCGAGACTCAGACAGACGCGAGCATAACAACGATTTAAATTTATTTAGCTAACAAATATACTTAATCATTAGCAAAGCTAAGAACAAACACGTTTTTTGCATTGAAAAACAACCATTTTTAAATTGAGATTCATAAAATTTAAGGTCAAATATATAGTCAATAATTCAATACATTTATTATCAGTTTATGTTTAATTAAATGTTTACTACATTATCATTACATTCGTCTTTATTTTTTAAAACACAATTATTCAGTATTTAAAATAATTCTCTGAATAAGTTAAACAATTTATGGAAATGTTTAGAATATCAGCAATAAAGTGAAAGCATACAATCAAGTGAAGTATGACAGCTAGCACTAATTAAAAAGAAAAATATTTTGCATTTCATTATGATCTTATGCTGGCAGAGCTAAATCAAGTGTTTAATCCAGGCTTTCAGTTCAAGATGTTTACAGTTTCTTTTCTGTATTTGGTTTTCGCTTTTAATTTTTTCTTTTTGTTGCTACAAATTGTGCAGCAATCGTAAGTGGATTTCGGGGCACTAAAGCAGACACAGCATATGCTTGGAAATAGAGAAAGACAGACAGTCGGCAGCAACTCGAGCAAAAAGCTTGCCAAACATGCAAATGCAAAATGAACGATAGTTGAATACTGTTTGCAAGTAGAAGCTTATGCAAAGAGTGAAGAGAAGCGAGAATAGGGGAAGGAAAGGCAGTCGGCAGTAACAACATGTAGAGCAGTAAGTAAATAAGTAAGTAAAGCAAAGCTATGCAATGTGATGTGATGCCAGGCGGGCACAAAGAGCATTTGACATAATTTTGTAGTCCTCTTGTCGTTTGTTGTCTATGGCAAGGACTGAAAAGTATCCGAGATTCAATGACAGCCCAAGCAGCTACAAAGCGCGTTCTCGTTCGCACACATACACTGTCTCCCTCAGTGTATTTCTCTCTCTATCTCACTCGAACTCTGTGCAAGTTGTTATGAAAACGAAAACACAATGAAAACGTGCCTATAAATTTTAAATAACCAACAAGAGAGTTTGCCTCTCACTCTCTGGCTGGCCGCCCTTTTGCTGTCTCTTTCTCTGCCTGCTCTGTGTGTGGGCGTGTTGCATCATAAATGAGCGCATGTGTGTGTGTGTTAACTCGACAAAGCGCTTTAAATTATGCCACATAACGGTTTGTCTCTGGCAAATAAACCAACTAATTTGCAATCTCTTTTCTTCTCTTTCTCTCTCTGTCTTTCTCTATCTATCTCTGTCTCTATTTCACAGGTATCGCAACGGCGACATCGTAAATGTCAACGACTCCGATCGCTATCAGGGCGGCAACGCTGAGAATGTGGCGCTGCTCATCAAGTCCACCGACAAGGAGGACATCGGCAACTACAGCTGCCAGCTGTCCAACTCCATTGGCAAAGGCATTTCCGAGCAGCAAATCGATCTCGATGTGCAATGTGAGTGCGCAACACATTGATTTATTATACTTTCAATTCACAAACTCAATTTGCAGATGTGCCCATTGTGGAGGTGCTGATGTTGCCCGAGGGTCCGGTAAAGGAGAGCGACGAATCGAATGTGACGCTCTTCTGCAACATTCTCGACGCGAATCCCTCGGTTCTGACCAAAGTGCGCTGGTATGCGAACTCCACGCTGCTCAAGGAGCTGCCCGATTGCTACGAGACTAGAGTAAGTTTTGCGCCCAACAAACTTTGCAGCAACTACTTCTTAACTCAATTCCCAATTCGTTTACGCAGGAGGACTTGTGCCACATTGATCCCAGCAAGCTGCTGCTCGAGAGCATTGGACGCGGCTTCTTCTATAACTATTCCTGCGAGGGCTACAATTCCGCCGGCTGGGGACCGCGCAGCGAGGACAAGGAGCTAATGGTAAGTGGAGAGTAGAGTGCAGAACGAAGTCGTATTTAAACTAATTTATGGCTCTCTTGCAACAGGTGCACTATGAACCTGGACCAGCGACGTTGACGCACTTTCCGCCCATTGCCATCAAGAAGAAGAGCGTGATCTTTTACTGCTCCGTGGACGATCCAGGCTACCCCGAATCGAATAGGTTTGTAGACACACAAGCCAACAGCAGATACCACAACAGCACACACCACACCACACCCCAGCAAATTGCTTACTACACGGTGCAGGCTCTGCTGCAGCATGAGGCAGATGCCGCCATCGAGGCTCTGTTGCTGCAAAAGCAACAAGAGCTGCGCCAACAGCAACAACAGGAACACCAACAACAGATAGAACAGCAACAACAACAACACCAGCATCTGCTTGATCCCACACACTTGTCATCCACATGGGCAACCCTGTCCGGGCTAGCGGGCTTGTCGGGCCTGTCCAGCATCACAACAACCCGCTCAGCTCACGAAATTAAAGAAACGCATGCTCTAATCGATTTACATTTGAATCATTCCCTTTGTACATTGCTCACGCTCACCACCTTCACGCCACAATCACAAATCTTGACCCTCTACACGGGCCACCATCACAACCACGACTCATCTGCATCTGCATCCGCATCCACCACCGCATCCTACGCACTCTACCGCAAAATGGGTAAATTCATGTATGTGGCTCAAACGGTCTCGCAACCCAACAGATATCGCTGGATGCGCGGCGGACGCGGCCCCCTCCAGGACATCGTCACCAAGGAGTGGACCGTGGAGCCCGTCGGACTCGACAGTCGCACCAACTACTCGTGCTATGCGTACAATGAGGGCGGCAAGGGTGTCATGGCCACCGTCAATTTGGAGGTGCATGCCCCGCCATTTTTCATCAAGAACATGCAACCCTATACGGGTGTGCTGCACTCCGTCTCCAACTTTAATCTGACCTGCCGCATCGAGTGTGTGCCGCGCTGTGAGATCGCCTGGTGGAAGGACGGCGTGCCCATCGACAAGAATGATTCGCGCTACTTTGTCAGGGAGAAGTACATGGATGCCTCGCCAGCCACCGGTGATTTCGAGAGCATGCTCTCTGTTCTGGTAAGTACGAGTAATCTCTCTCTCTCTCTCTCTGTCTCTTGAACTCTTCCTCTTTGGTGTCCAATCAGCCAGTCAAATAAAACCTCAGCCCTATCTATCGAGATGTCATCTAGATGGGACTGTTAGCATAACGAAAAGTCATGTTGAATTACTGCTTGAAGGGTTGACTTGTTGGGGTTGTTGGCTGAAATTAATACGATGCCTAATTGAAGCTGGTTTCAAAGTAAACAGAGATGAGAAATTAAAAGTAGACGCCCACATGAAAGTTATAAAAAACCGCAAACACCACAAAAATATTTCTATAATGAAACCGACAGTACAACAGCTTTAAAATTGTAGTAGTTAATAGCGAATTTAAGTATAGCGAAATCAAAAAGAAGCTTTAATTTGAAAAGTGTTGTGAAATAAAATTGAAAACATAATTTGCTTCGAGT